>JASDQU010100800.1:5151-36018 GCA_032191745.1 Picea mariana | reverse complement strand
TGATACATCGCATCCCAACAAATTTTGGATCTTTTTGAAACAATGCATCACACAAAAATTTTGTACTTCACGTTGTTTCACACTGAAGTTTTTTCCATGCGAAACACCACATCACAACAAAAATATTTTTGTGTGGAAAATAACAAAGTTCTAAGACTTATCACATCATCCAGATCTTTAGAAAGATGTGATACATCACACTAATTTTTTTCATGCAATATATTGGATCGCAAGGAAGTTTACTTCCATGTGATATCGCATTGTTATAATTTTTCTCCTTTCTTCCATGTGATACATTGCATTGCACTAAAAATGTTTTCATGCAACACATGCTTTATCTCACCTCAAGAAAAATATTTCCCTACGTGATATAAAAAAATAACTCACTGATGTGACTTTTTAACTACATTCGTTTCTGATTAACATGATAACCCACTAATATTTGATGTTGATTAACTTATGGAAGCATAGGGTTGCTCTTGACGTTGTGTTCCAAAGGTTCTGGAAATGGTTGCCCCCTATCGATCTGACGAGCATAGGTACTAAGCCTTGCTCGGGGTTCCATTGACCATGGAAGGGGTTGCCCCTGGTCAGCATCCCTGATGAGGGAACTGATCCCTGCCATGGATTCTAAGATCCTTGAGAAGTGTGTGCCCCCTGTGCAGGAATAGTACCCTGTGCAGGATTTTGTGATCCAAAACCAGGGTTTCCCCTGGTCGAGATGACATCTGACGAGAATGCATTGTTGCAAATGTGTCGAACAAAGAGAACAACAAAGAACCCACTAGTGTGGTACTAGAATAAGGTCCTTGACTACCTACTCTGAACGAGTTTTATTTCATGTTCGGTCAGGCGGGTTGCTGAGAAGCGCCATCGAGCGAGGGGGACGAATGAGGTATATGACCCCCACCATAAGGGAAATCATTATAGGGGGATGAGGTGCCCCCCATGGACCCTTGCAAAGGAGCATTTGAGATCCCTACCCCCAGAACCATGTTCTGTAGGGTGGAGTAGGAGAGGACCGAGTTCGTATCAAAACCAGGCATCCCATATGAAAACAAAGGGCCTGTCGCATTCTACGTGAAAGGTGTAGTGATCACCGCCATAGACAGAATTGGACCACTACCCGAGGTAGAGGTGGTCAAGACCATAGTGGCCCGGACCTGCGAAGGTGAGTTAGGATGCGGAACGCCCCCAATAGTGGTAGCCGTAGAGGGAGTATGAGGAATCCCTGACGAAGTAGCAACATTTTCTTCCATCATTGCTTGCAGGACTATCTGACGCTCATGATGCGTTACCCTTGGAGGGGCAATTTCTATCAAAAGTGACGCCGACAAGTCAGTGATCAGAGGGTTGTATGGACCAAGAGCTTCTGCTCCAAGGTAAAAAATGGTCGGTTCCCCTGGATACGAGTGTTCTCCTCTCGTAGTTGGCTCAGGTACAGTTTCCTATGGCCCACCTCAAATGACCCTTCCTGGTCAAGTCTTCACCTTCATGGCGGTGTCTCCAAGTTAACTGACAGTAGGCCCAAAATCCTTCGTGACTGGTGGACCTCTTGATCTTCTACTATGAGAAAATCAATGACACACTAAGGGTTTTATAATGTTGCAGACCAAAAAAAACACTAGAAAAGTCCCTATGAGATATAGCAAACAAACCACTATAACTAGTTGGAAGAACAGTTACACCAGCCAACACTAGAGAAACTTACCGGTGCAAGTGCAAATCGAACACGGAATCACCCTCCGGGTATACTCTACAAAGCGTGGCCCAATTTCTATCCTGGGTATCACGGTATACCCCCACAGTCACCTGTGTAAGTCCCTAAAAAAAGGCAACTAGGTTGCCAGCTCATGAACAATTACCAAGCAGGTACAGTCGATAGTCGGGTGGATCGCAATGAGCAGGGTATCAAGCCCAAAACATATCGAGGGTATCGAAAGAAAGTGTTCCAGAAGATGACTGAGGACCTTGAACGGATTTGAGACCCATGAAGCTCTGTGGAAAATGCGATCAACGGAATCCCAAGATAATTCCTCTATATGCGTTCCCCACTATGCTTGGTCAGGTTTTGGAGGGGTATTCTCCGCTACCTTTCTACACGCGACCTCCTATTTAACCCCTATGTTAGAGGGGGGTCCTGGATAGTTTCCATGCTACTGGACTTCTACACTCCCTAGCACATACTCGTATGTTTGTTTTATAGCCTTGAAGAGTTTCCTCTCCAACCTAAATCAAGGCTCTAGCCTAGTCTAGTTGATGGACCCTACAAACACAAATTCTGATTAATTTTAATTAATCATTAACTTTAAGTGGTTTATCTTAATTCAAAGGAACATAAATGAAACTGGTGGTCTTTGTAAAGAGATGAAAGACAAGAACAAATGTTGAAAACAAATGTTGAAAACAAAATTACTTTTTTTTTCAAAAAGGATTTGCAAATTGAAAACTCTTTAACCAACTTTTCTAACTAAATTTTCTTTCCAAGATCTTTTAAAAGAAATAACCTAAAACTGAATTTCGCTCGACTACAAGCTACTTAAAGTCCTAAGTATTCAGTAAATAACGTACGAAAGCACTCTTCTTCCTGACAAGTAAAGACAACTAACCTAACTACTTAACCAAAAAAGAAAATTAAATCTTTTTTATTTTTATTTTATGCTTCAAAATAAGAAACTTGAAAATGAATTCATTTCTTTTCTTCTAAAGAAAGTAAAAGGGAAAAGTGCAGACAAGGCAAGACCAAAGAAACTGACTTCTGGTCTACTGTGGATCGCAGGGAGACATTGATGGAACCACAAAGGCTAAGACAGATAAGACTCACACACTCATCCAAAAACCCTTTCAACGAAAAACACAAGCAATCTTGAAAGATAAAGAAATTGACGTCAAACCGATACTTAAATACTGTCACTAGAGAGACCAAAACTAGATCAAGAAACCCCTGAGAATTCAGACTTCAATCAGGAAAGAGGATGACTGCCTATTCTTTAAGAAAAAGGCTTCTTTATAGAGGCACGCTACAGATACTTAAGCAGTATGCGTATGTACGGAAGTTGTCCAAAGGTAGGGCACATATGTACGCGTGCAGACCCACTGCAGGCTACGTACACCTCTGTAACTTCTCAAAAAAAAATGAAAACTAACAATCAAGTTGATTAGGTAGGGAGTACTGGTATGGCAGACCAGAATCCCTTAAAGACTCAGCAACTTACAGAGAACTCAAAGAGGTAATTGAACCAATTAAAACACCCAAAAACATCCCCTAAAAACCCTAGAGGCTCCCTAGTATGGTCGCCAATTCTACTATAGTGGGAAAACCCCCCTATGGTCTACACTAGGGTTCTAAAGTGCAGGCAGAGTTGACCATCTAAAGTCTCCTACTTTTAACAATTATCCCGACAATACCTCACATTCATGCATAAAATACAAATTATAAGGATCTGGTAGTCTTACCTTAAACTCCATGTCCGGTGTCGATCCTTTTCCGTTCAGCCACTTCTCAACTACAAGTCTCCTCCCAAGGCTGACCTGCATTCACCAAAAGATAAACAAGAAACTAAGAACACGCATATTATATATGAATTAATGGGTTAGATGTCATAACTAAATGTAAATCAAACATGAAGATTGAACACATCATATGGTGCGACGGAAAAAGTACTTCTTTATATTAATCTCACAAAGTCACTTACAAAATGAGATCGACGACTGCTCTTCGAAATCCATCCTAGGCTCCTCTTCACCAAGCTCCAAGTGCTTCCACGTATGCTTCTTCTCTCACACTTCTCTCTAGAGAATGGGAATAGGCTTATGAATAGAGAAAAAGGCAAGAATAGGGAATTCTGGCTCAAAACTCACTATGTGGCTGCAAATTATTGGGGCAAGGGGGGAAACTGAAATGGGTAGAGTTTCACTATAGCTATTTTTCTCCTTGGAATAAGACCCCAACACCTCCTTTTATATGAAAAAATGATGGTTATTTGGTTGGGTGATGGGATATAGGCGTTGGATTAGTTGGGAAACTACCCAATAGCCCGTAATCTCAATGAATCCCTTGCAAATTTTTATTTTTTGCAACTTTTGTGGGTATACGTAGGCTGTAATGGTGCAACTAGCGTATGTACATGGGCAGTAGTGGAGAAGGGCACGTACATCTTCAAAAATTGTATTTTTAAGAAGCGTTGTTCAATGTTGGCTTGGCAAAAATAGTAAGTAAGATGGCCTAATGCCAGGTATGCATGTATGGTGCAATTTAGGGTTGTAACAGGGGTTGAAAGAGTTTTTTTAGTATTTGATTGCTCTACTTATTCGTAGTTTCTCGAAGGCCTCTTGTTTTAGTACCTTGTAGGACAATGCTTTGAGAAGAGGGTGATTCACATCTTTCATGTTGGTTTGGGACCCTAGGATCATTCTCAGTTTTAGTTTGTTTCATCTTGTTGGTCATAAGGTTGTGATGGCATTGCTTGAGGATAAGCAATCTTTGGGAAGGGGGACTGTAATGTCCCCATTTTTGGGTTCTCTTTCTCTTCAAGTGGAGACCACTTTCGGGGTTTGTGTCATCTCGATCAGAGGGGTAATTGTATGTTACTAGCGATATCATATGGTTTAGATAAGTTATATGATGATTTCATAGGTCCGTTTATCATCTTTCATCATCAAGATCACTCCTTCATAGTCATATTTCAATTCTAATGCATTTCGAGTGTTTTCGTAATTTATGAGTAATATTGAGCATTATTTAATGGATTTCACTAAGGTTGTCATTTTAATAAATTACCTAAGAGGGGAACCTTAGTGTAATAGCTTGTTGGAACCAGGATGAAGATATTTAAATGTTGGGAGGATGAAAATTGATTTCCAGTGCCCATAAATGTTGTAAAATCAAATAAATTACCTTTGGATTTAAAAGGGAGTAATAAAGTAACTTTGAGATAAATATTAAAATGAGATTTTATAAAGATACTTTTTAATTAAATATTAGAGAGAAAAAGGAAAAGGGGTATAAAAGTACAATGATAGCTCATTATTTCATTATGCATGATTATTTTACTGAATCGATTGGAAGAGAGCTCTAGAGAATTTTGTAGGGTTCTTGGGCTGAAACCCTTGGAAACATTGGTTTCAATGGTGAAATATTTCACCCTAGTTGATTGGTAGGAGGAATCACTCAGATTTCTCATAGGTTTTCATTGCAAAAGGAAGATCTATAATTTTATCTAAGTTGTGTGGGAGTTGCAGATTTTTTGGTGTTGTTGTGGAGGCCAAACCCTCATCTTCATATTGTGAGCATTTATAATAGATTTGCGGATTGTTTTTTCAGAGATTGAGTAGGTCATTTCATTTGTTTTCATCTTGGAAATGATAGTTAAGGGTTTGAGGAAGTCGTACCACTAAATTGGTAGCTTGGCCATTGAATGGGAAGCAACTAAAAAGGGCACACTCATTATTTTAGAGCCACCCATTGTTATCATATCGTGGGTTTAGGTGAGAAGCAGTCCCATTGCTACATTTTTTGGAGCATTGGGAAAGAGGCCAAGACATCATTAGAAGGAAAAATGGCATTTAGAAGGGCCAAGCTATAACATCTCTTGTCGTGGAGCTAAGGAAGGGGTTTTATCCCTTAATGTTGGTCGTGGGGTTGAGGAAGAGGAAAAAAACCTTTGTACTTTAGCTTTTGGCATTGAGGAGAGGCTTATTTTCTTGCTGCAGGTTGAGGAGGTTAAGGAAGGGCACACCCTTACTTATATTTGTAGATTAGTTCGTATTTTTAATATTCCAGATATAAAAAAGTATGAAGAACAAAAATAAATAGCTAGAAATGGAAGATGAAAAACAATATAACTAGAACAACACCACAATAATACCAAAATGATACCAGAATAACACCAGAAAGAGCACTTTGATTATTGAGAGCAATGTTCACTTGCCTCTTCGAGGGGGAAACCTCCAGCAGAGCAGAGCTCTATTAAAATAATATTCAATACAAAATCTCTCATACCCTCGACTCCTATTTATACTAAATATGTCTATCAAAAGAACCATCTAGAGGAAGATCCTTCTAGAAGTGGAAGCTTCTATTAGGTATTCTTACATTGAACTTATTATTCCTTATTGCCATGCCTTATTAATATTGACCTTTATTACATGGAAATATATTATTCTACCTACGTGAGGGGTTAGGTCCCTAACATGTCTTCCCCCTTAAAAACAACCTTGTCCTCAAGGCTTGAGATGGGGAAATTGATGTAGAATGATAGTTGGTTCTCAAGTGGCATCTGCTGGAGTTCTATATTTCCACTAGACTAACACTTCCTTGATGGTTCGCCGACGCAGACGATGCTCACGCTGGTCCAAAACTGCTTGTGGTTTTATCCAAATGGAGCCTTCTTCATCCAACTCTGGAAGGTTGGTTTGAGTTTGGCACTTAGTTCCAATCACCTTCTTTAAGAAGGAAACATTAAAAACATGATGGAGCTTATAATGGTTGGTAAAATCCATCTGATAGGCCACCTATCCCACACGCTTGAGAACGGTATAAGGACCATAAATATTGGGCACCAGTTTATGAAAATGGTCAACCTTGAGGGAATTTTGCTTGTAAGGTTGCAGTTGAAGAAACACCTGATTCCTTTATGCAAATTGACGTTCATAGCAACCTTGATCTACTTGTTGCTTCATGCGATTCTGGGACATGACCAATTTCTCTTTGAGGGTACGGAGAATAGCCTCTCGAACTGTAAGCGTTTGGTCAACCACCTGGACCTTCGAGACACCTAGAAAATATGAGAGAATTGAAGGTGGATTTTGTCCATATACCGCTTCAAAAGGAGTCATGTGGGTAGTTGTATGGTACAAAGTGTTGTACCACCATTCATCTAGTGGTAACCATTGAGCCCACTAATTTTTCCTTTCCGATGCAAAACACCTCAAATATGTTTCCAAACACTTGTTCACAACTTCAGTTTGACCATCAGTCTGGGGATGATAAGCTATGTTTAGATGTGATTGGGTGCCTTGTAGCTTGAACAATTCTTAGCAAAAATTGTTGGTGAAAGTTGGGTCATGATCAGAAACAATAGAATGCGACATGCCATGAAGCTTGAAGACCTGATCCATGAAACATTAAGCCACAGTGGATGCTATAAATTTGTGTTGAAGAGCACAGAATGAGCATACTTTGAAATACGATCAACTACCACCATGATGACTGATTTATTTCCCAATTTAGGTAAGCCTACAATAAAATCCATAGAGATATCCCGCGAAATAGCAGGTGGAATTAGAAGTGGTTGTAGTGTGCCGGGAGATTTGACTGTTTCTCTCTTGTTGCGTTGACACACATCACATTCAAGAAAAAAATTAAGAACATTCGGTTTCATACCATCCTAGAAAAAAGAACGTTTGACCCGGTCATAGGTTTTGGTAAACCCAGAGTGCCCAGTTGTCGGTGTAGCACAAAGCTCAAAAAGTACCATGGATTTATGTTTTGACTGTTTACTTAAATACAAACGACCTTTTTATCGAATCTCATCATTAAGCCAAGAGTACCCTGGGGAAACTGGAGAATTGGACTGCAATTGTTGTATCAGATGCGAACTTTTGGGATCATGTATCCATTCCTGGAGAACAACTTCGAGCCAATCTAGTACATTGAAGGAGAGAGAAAAAAGGGACCCTTCATCTTCATATTTTATGGAAAGTGCATCAGCAACCACATTGTCTTTTCCTTTCTTGTAAATGATCTCATAATCATATCCAAAGAGCTTAGTCACCCATTTTTGTTTCTCTGGGGAGGAAAGGCATTGTTCTAGAATATACTTGTGGCTTTGATGATCTGTCTCAATTTGGAAGTATTTCCCCAATATATAAGGGCAACAAAGATCCACGACATGTAGAATAGCCAACATTTCCTTTTCATATATTGATTTGCCCAAATTTCGCTCGGATAGTTGTTTGTTGGTAAAGGCAAAAGGTCGACCCTCTTGCATAAGTACAACACCAATTCCTTTCCTGGAAGAATCACATTCAAGGACAGGTCTTTTTGAAATCAGGAAGGGCCAGGACTGGAGTGGTGCACATGGCCATCTTCAAGGTTTGAAAATCCTGATCAACTGTTGGAGTCCAAGTGAAAGAATTATTTTTAATGAGTGCAGTGAGAGGTGTTGAAATCTTTCCATAATTATTAATAAACTTGTGATAATAGCATGTTAAAACCAGAAATCCACACAAGCTTTTGAGAGTCTTTGGGTGAGGCCAATCTTGCATAGCTTCAATCTTTTTAGGATCTACCCTGACGCTGACCTTGCCAACAAGATGACCCAAGTACTTGACTTCCGAGGTGCGAAAAGAACATTTAGATTGTTTGAGGAAAATTTGGTGTTGAGAGAGTAGATGGAGAAATCGATCCACATGAGCAAGAGGGGTTCTCCAGGTTTTACTATAGATGAGGATATCATCAAAGAAAACTAAGACAAAATGACGAAGAAAAGGACGGAAGACATGATTCATGATGCTTTGGAAAGTGGAGGGAGCATTACACAAGCTAAAGGGCATGGCCAAAAACTCATAGTGGCCCTCATGAGTTCTAAAGGAAGTCTTAGAAATGTCTGCCTCTTTCATACAGATATGGTGGTAGCCAGAATGAATATCAAGTTTAGTAAAGAATTGGGCGCCACTCAATTCATCTAAGAGGTTATCAATGATGAATGGGAAATTTTTATTTAATGGTGAGTTTGTTGAGGGAATAGAATTCAGGACACGTGCACCAAGAACCTTCTTTCTTAAGGAACATGGACATAGGACAAGAGTAGGGGCTCGTACTAGGGCGGATAACACTTGCATTGAGCATTTCTTGAACAATTTTCTCAATTTCATTTTTTTGGGAGAAGGGGTGACGATAGGGACGGATATTGGGAGGGAAGAATCCTAGGACAAGGGGAATGGAATGATCATGAACACCACGGGAAGGAGGGAGTCCCTGGGGAGTGGAAAAAAACACTTGATGTTTAGAGAGGATGGATTGGAATTCCAGTGGCACAGAGGGTGTCTCAGTTGCTTGTATGGCATGGAGTTGGGAAATAATGCCATAATGACCTTTTTTGAGTAGCTTTTCCATGTGATGGGAACTAATGATGGGGCTGAAAGTGATGGGGCTGAAAATTATAGGAATGAGAGGAAGTCTCACCTTTGGTATGCAAAGGTGGTTCAGATAAGGGAAGATCTGCAGGGATGCGTAGCTTGGCACAAATCATCGTAGTGACAAATTCAAGTTGGGTAGTAATGTCTTGTTTGAGTTCCTCGATTGAGGCGACGATGGAGGAATGCATGTTTTTATTAATGATAGAAATATTGGCACTGAACTGTCTCACTTCTTGTTGGGTATCACAAAGATCAGGACGACGAGTTGAATCGAATGGGGTAAATCCCAAATAAGGGTGTTGAAAGGGCGTCGGGTCCACAGGAATTTTTTTTTGCTGAAAAATGATAGGTATGACTATGATAAGGGAGAAGAGAGAAATCCAACGGAATAGGTCTCAAATAATAATGCCAATAGGATCCAAACTTCGATCTGAGGAATACTGCAGTGATGAAATTCCCAAATGCTTAACATGAAGAAATGTGTAGTAATTTGGAAACTCGAATGCAAGAGACAAAATTGCGCATCAATAGATCTTGTTTGTTATGTTTTTGTTTGTTATCAGATAAATCAATAAATGTGGACATAAAATAATATCCCTAGATCCACCTATACCTAGAACAAAACAAGACAGGACATGGCGCTTTCCCTAGGCTCTAATCATTGAATTTACTACTGAACAAAAGATGAGAGACATACCTTTAAATTTCGCTTCCTTATGTCTTTGTTGTTCCTGTTTCGCTCTGGTGCTCTTGTGATACTGATTCTGCAGTGAGACACAAACCAACCAAAGTGAAAGCAGAGAGAGTATATTCAATGACAACCTATGCATATGATCAAGGAATTATGCAATAAAATAAAGATAATTCTATGGGAAAGAAACATGCCACTGTATTATATTAATAATAGGAAGAGAGATTACAACCAAATTCCTTGATGTCGTAAGGTTCCTTCCAACACTTCCTTGCTTCCCACACACTTCTTTCTCCAAGGATTCTAAGACCATGGATCTGATAGCTACTCACAATCTATCTTGACAAAGCAAATCTCAAAGCCAATCTAACCAAGATAACAATCTCAAGCCAAATTCAACTCAAGCCCTCATCAAGATAACTTTCTCCATGAGAGTTCCTCTCCTTTTATAAGCTGAAGAGGATAAGGTGAGGAGGTTAGGATGATCCCACTAAATCATGAAAGCGAGTAAGATCCAAACCTTTCGGAGGCCACCTCACCATAGAATCTTCTCCTTCTAGAAGCATCGAGAAAATGCTCGTTTTTCCCACGTACGAAGGCCATCGCGACATGATTATAGTGCAACCTGTGGAAATTGCGTGCCCTAGCTATAGTACAGCCTACAGAAATCAGGCATTTCCACACCCCAACTATGGTGAAGCTCGCGGAAATCCTCCAAAATAGGGTTTTTATAGAGGAAAACACAACTTCTCTCAATAAAAATGATTCTCCCTTCTTTCTTTAGGAATTCAAGCCACTGACCCTTCTAAAGGAAACATATAGGTTTACATCATTAACGATCATAGGGATGACAAAAATAATGTGTAACCGAGAGCCCCCCAAAGTATGAAGTTAGAACAGAGTGATAACTGAAATACTTTGTCGAGTGTGTGTAGGGAACAAGGAACAGGTCAGTTGGAAACCTGCCAACAAACAAGGAAATACAGTACAATAATATATCATCACTGAGGTAGGAATTCCCATACTCATAATACAAATGACTCAAAGCATAAATGATGACATGCGAAGATCCATGTCAAGTAACACAGTCCATGGCCACCAAACATACATTGTGGATCCATGCCAATATGAATCAAATCTGAACATAGCCACCAAATTACACTGTGGATCTATGTGTTGAAGACTCAAATTTGAACATAGCCACAAGACACACAATGTGGATCTATGAAATAGTACAAACTGAATATACTCCAACGCAACCTGAATCTGTGAGAAAATGTTTAGGGTCTTCATCTCCACCACTCTAAGTACGAATCTAACCATGCGAATATATGTGTTGAAGTCGAACATGGTAGAAACCACTTTATTACCAATCAATGATGAGAACCATTAACAAGTGCAAGGGAAACCACCATTAAAGTCAATGACTCCCAAGTTACACTAGTACAATCCAACGAATGTGAATTAATGAGCTGAAGTCGAACACTCAGTGAAATATTCCAATCAAGGGTTAATAATGAAAACCCATTGTCGAAAGCGATGAAAATTTCCATTGAGGCATGCAAGTTCCAAGGTACCATTTAGTTTCTAAGTCTAATTCTTGAATAATGAGTTGAATTCGACAATAAAAGACTCGTCACATGAGGGACTTAACGTATCCCCCATCAATGATATGAAACAAGTAACAATATTTGATGTAGGTCAGAGTAACAAGTGATTCAGGATTGACTTAGGGATGGACGACGCAATAGAAGGATCAAGGATTGCAGAAATGGCCGACGCAATAGAAGGATTTTCGGGTTGAACTTCTCTTAGAACATATTGATGACACGACCAATGTCTTGTAAAAACTGACTCAACAACAAGGATCACAGACCAATTTGTAATATTAAAGGAGTATGATCAAGAGACAAGTGGATTTTCCAACCTAGACACAAAGCGAGTGAAAGGGTGTCATGTTCAAAAGTGACTCTTCCATGGAATACCGGTTTAGACACATTTCTTTCCCAATTTTTCCCCCACCATTTCTGGTGAGTACCTCTTTATTTTTACGCAAGCTTCAGGAAGATAACATATGCTTGTAAATGTAAGCTCATCCTTCGAACAAGTCCCTTGGAGTATGTTTAATGAACCCTAGAAAGGAGTGGTTTGGTCCCATGTGGGTCTTTCGATGTTTGTTTAACGAGTCCAAAGATAGAAAAATCGGGGGTTTTTCATATTTTGAGAGTCTGAAAAACACTTAAAGAGAACTCTCCCAGTTCCTTTTTGTAAAGTAGTCTGATGAGACTAAAAAAAAGATAAACTATCGCTCAACAAACGTGTTTTCTAATATTTTAACGAGCATGAAAAGAACAAGATCTCTCGGCAATATTTTCATGTTTAGAGAGTCTAAAAAGAGCTTAAAGGTGACTCCAGGTGGTTCCCTTTTTGTATAACCTTTTCTCACGTATTTACGAGCATGAGAAAGAAAAAAATACTAAGCTCGGTAACTTATTCTCATGTATTTACGAGCATGAGAAAGAACAAATACTAAGCTCGGGATTGTTTTCATTTTTACGCAAGCTTTAAAACAAAACAAAATTGTGCTTGGGATAGATTTTATTTTTTCACAAGCTTTAAAACTAAACAAAACTATGCTTGGACCTGGTCTCATTTTTACACAAGCTCGGACCAGAGGAAACTATGCTTGAGGTAGGTGGTTTGATTTTTACACAAGCTTGAACCAGAGGAAACTATGCTTGAGGTAGGTGGTTTCATTTTTAAACAAGCTTGAACCATAGAAAACTATGCTTGAACTTTGCAACACATAACAAAGGTATGGTTGGTACTTAGCCCCCAGTTTAAGAAGCTAGCGACTCAACTTCAACATGAAGTCCAAAGGCTGAAAACATTGAATTTTGTTAACGGGTAAATCGATAGATGCAGAAATGAACTAATCCCCCTAGATCCACCTGGATCTAGAACAAAACACGATAGGACATGGTGCTTTCCCTAGGCTCGAATCATCGAATTTACTACCAAACAAAAGATGATAGACATACCTTTAAGTGTCGCTTCCTTATGTCTTTGTTGTTCCTGTTTCGCTCCAGTGCTCTTGTGAAGATGATCCTATAGTGAGACAAAAACCAACCAAAGTGAAAGCAGTAAAAGTATATTCAATGACAACCTATGCATATGATCAAGGAATTATGCAATAAAATAAAGATAATTATATGGGAAAGAAGCATGCCACTGTATTATATTAAATAATAGGAAGAGAGATTACAACTGGATGCCTTGATGTCGTAAGGTTCCTTCCAACAGTTCCTTGCTTCCCACACACTTCTTGCTCCAAGGATTCTTATACCATGGATATGATAGCTACTCACAATCCATCTTCACAAAGTAAAGCTCAAAGCCACTCTAACCAAGCTAATAATTCGAAGCCAAATCCAACTAATTTTCTCCATGAGAGCTCCTCTCCTTTTATAAGTTGAAGAGGATAAGGTGAGGAGGTTAGGATGATCCCACTAAATCATGAAAGTGAGTAAAATCCAAACCATTCAAAGGCCACCTCACCATAGAATCTTCTCCTTATAGAAGCATCGAGAAAATGCCCATTTTTCCCATGTACGAAGGCCGCCACGACCTGGCTATAGTGCAGCCTGCAGAAATTCTGCACCCTATCTATAGTGCAGCCTATGGAAATCAGGCATTTTTCACCCCAGGTATGGTGCAACTCGCGGAAATCCTCCAAAATAGGGTTTTTATAGAGGAAAACACAACTTCTTCTCTCAAGAAAAATTCTTCTCGCTTCTTTCTTTATGAATTCAAGCCACTGACCCTTCTGAAGGAAACATATAGGTTTACATCATTAATGATCATAGGGATGATGAAAATAATGTGTAACAGAGAGCCCCCCAAAGTATGAAGTTAGAACAGAGTGATAGCTGAAATAATTTTTCGAGTGTGTGTAGGGAACAAGGAACAGGTTGGTCGAAAACCTGCCAACAAACAAGGAAATACAGTACAATAATATATCATCACTGAGGTAGGCATTTCCATACTCAGAATACAAATGACTCAAAGCATAAATGATGACATGCAAAGATCCATGTCAAGTAACGCAGGCCATGGCCACCAAACATACACTGTGGATCCATGCCAATATGACTCAAATCTAAACATAGCCACCAAAAAACATTATGGATCTATGTGTTGAAGACTCAAATTTGAACATAGCCACAAGACATATGATGTGGATATATGCAATAGTACAAACTAAATATACTCCAATGCAACCTGAATCTATGAGAAAAGGTTCAGGGTCTTCATCTCCACCACTCTAAGTATGAATCTAACCATGCGAATATATGTGTTGAAGTCAAACATGGTAGAAACCACTTGATTATCGTTCAATGATGAGAACCATTAACAAGTGAGAGGGAAATCACCATTAATGTCAATGACTCCCAAGGTACACTAGTACAATCCAATGAATGTGAATTAATGAGCTGAAGTCGAACACTCGACGGAATATCCCGATCAAGGGTTAAGAATGAAAACCAATTGTCAAAAGCGAGAACTTTCCATTGAGGCATGCAAGTTCCAAGGTACCATTTATTTTCTAAGTCTAATTCCTGGATAATGAGTTGAAGTTGATAGGAAAAGACTCGTCATGGGAGGCCCTTAATGTACCCCCCATCAATGACACGAAACAAGTAACAAGATTTGATATAGGTTAGAGTAACAAGTGATTCAGGACTGACTCAGGGATGGGCGATGCAATAGAAGGCTCAAGGACTGCAGAAATGGCTGACGCAATAGAAGGATTTCGGGGTTGAACTTCTCTTAGAACATATTGATGACACGACAAATGTCTTGGAAAAACTGACTCAACAACAGGGATCACAGAACAATTTGTAATCTTAGAGGAGTATGATCAAGATACAAGTGGATTTTCCAACCTAGACACAAAGTGAATGAAAGGGTGTCATGTTCAAAAGTGACTCTTCCATGGAATACAGGTTTAGACATATTTCTTTCCCAATTTCCCCCCCACCATTTCTGGTGAGTACCTCTTTATTTTTATGCAAGCTTGAGAAGGATAACATATGCTTGTAAATGTAAGCTCATCCTTCAAACGAGTCCCTCAGAGTATGTTTAATGAACCCTAGGAAGGAGTGGTTTGGTCCCATGTGGGTCTTTCAATGTTTGTTTAACGAGTCCAAAGATAGAAAACTCAGGGTTTTTTTATATTTTGAGAGTCTGAAAAACACTTAAAGAGAACTCTCCTAGTTCCTTTTTCGTAAAGTAGTTTGATGAGACCGAAAAATAGATAAACTATTGCTCAACAAATGTGTTTTCTAATATTTTAACAAGCGTGAAAAGAACAAGATCGCTCAACAATATTTTCATGTTTAGAGAGTCTGAAAAGAGCTTAAAGGTGACTTCAGGTGGTTTCTTTTTCGTATAGCCTTTACGAGTCCTAAAAAGTGATAAAAGTATACTCGGTTACATTCTCACGTATTTACGATCATGAGAAAGAGACAAGGACTAAGCTCGGTAACTTAGTCTCATGTATTTACGAGCATGAGAAAGAACAAAGACTAAGCTCTAGATCGTTTTCATTTTTACGCAAGATTTAAAACAAAACAAAATTGTGCTTGGGATAGATTTTATTTTTTCATAAGCTTTAAAACTAAACAAAACTATGTTTGGACCTAGTTTCATTTTTACACAAGCTCGAACCAGAGGAAACTATGCTTGAGGTAGCAAGGTTTCATTTTTACACAATCTTGAACCAGAGGAAACTATGCTTGAGGTAGGTGGTTTCATTTTTACACAAGCTTGAACCAGAGGAAACTATGCTTGAGGTAGGTGGTTTCACTTTTACACAAGATTGAACCATAGAAAACTATGCTTGAACTTCCAAACACATAATAAATGTATGGTTGGTACTTAGCCCCCGGTTTAAGAAGATAGCAACTCATCTTCAACATGAAGTCCAGAGGCTGAAAACATTTCCCTCCAAGCTTCGTTTCGTCCAACTGCAAAAGCAGAGGAAAGGAAGCTTCAAATACTAGATGAAGGACTTGACTCAACAGAGAGAGGGAATAAATATATTTCATTTTTTAACGAGCTTGAAATCAAAGAACCATGCTTGAAGCTGGTTTCATTTTTTAACGAGCTTGAAATCAGAGAACCATGCTCAAAGCTGGTTTCATTTTTTAACGAGCTTGAAATCAGAGAACCATGCTCAAAACTCTCTTCTTGATCATGGATTCCAAGAGAACAGTGCTCTGGAAGAACACCATGTCAAGGGACAAAATTCGGTCATGGCCTCCAAAAGATCTTCACTGGATGGAAGAAACACACTCTGGGAGGAACACATGTCGAGGGCTACGATAGGGGTAAAGAAATCATGCTCTAAAAACCCGATCGAAGAGATCACCATGTCAACTACTGGATCCAAATCATCAAAAGATGAAGTCTCAGAAGACAATGCCACATAATTAACATGTGGCGGGGGAAATACCATCTGCATATGAGAACCATTTAAGGAGGTAATCCAATGAGAACTAATGAATGAAAGTTGATTGATAGTCACAATTCTTCCATCATGAGGGAAAGATATCACACGAAAAAGAGTGGACACAATAGCTTCCATGGCATAGACATAATCCTGTCCAAGGAGTAAATCGAAATCCAAGGGGTCTTCGACTACTATTACATCAATATTGACAGTTTTCCCTCCCAAAGTTACAGGAAACTGAGGAAGGGTCCCTAAAGGTTGACTGGTTCTTCTATTAAAAGATAACAGATTCTGCATAACTGGGGCAAGTTGAGGACAACCCAAAGCTTGCCAAGCAAATGAGGAAAAAATACTAACAGACGCACCTTCATATATCAACGTTTGAGGAACGTCCCGAACACAAACTTGCACTGTAATATGGAAAGGAATGTGGGAGGGAAGACGAGGTCTAGTTAGCACACCCTAATCAAAATGAATGGCCTCATTACTTGGAGGGGGTTCCATGAGAGAAGGAAGAATACCCCCCGGAATGGTAGAGTCTGTATCAATGAGAAAAATGTGGGCAGTATCGAGTTTACTCTCAAGTGGGAGAGTAGGATCGACTGATAATGATGTCAGATCGACAACTTGGGTTTCATTCTCTAAGGGTAGAATGGGGTCAATGGGTGGAAACAGATCGACCACTTGGACTGCATTCTCTAATGGGAGAGGGGGATCGACCAAGGATGGGATCGGTTCGACCACTTTATCAACTGGTTCAACTAAGGATGTGACCAGATTGACTGCATGATCAACTGGATGGATCGGCGAAGGGACGGTATTAATCATTCCATCAACTACAGGCGGGTCAAGAGTAAGCTTGCAATAAGCAGTTGGAAGTTGGGGCTGTGAAATAGTCATGTCTTCCAGTAATTTCAAGGCTTCATCCATATGAGGGAAAAGGTGATTTAGATGAATCCCTTTGCATAACATACACGGGAACATGACTATCATGACTAGTTGACGGGAGGTTATCAACATGTTGTTCAAAGGCCAACAACATGGGTTGGCGAGGGTGTGTAGACCATGTTTTTATAACCTTGGATAGACTAGAGCAATCCTTAAGATGATGGATACCTCTACAAATCTTGCAAAGGTACTTGGGCTGATGGGTTGTTTGGGTGATCTTCGCATCATCATCACTCCTAGCACGATTAACAATAACTGGTTGCTTTCCAACATGTCTAGCAGTGGTTGGAAGTTTGGACCCTTGTTTATCTTATTTCTTCTTATTCTTATGTTTCTTCTTCTTCTTATCCACCGAGTTACTAGCTTCAGAGTTTTCACTAGGCGAAGAAGATGAAATGGAAGAAGACCTTGCAAGTGAAGAAGGAGAAGAAGATCTTACTAGTGAAGAGGGAGAAGGATCAACATGAGGTTTATGTTCTTTGGGGGAAGTGCTTACGACCGAAGCACTTACTATAGTCGGGATTACCTGAGTGGAAAACAACCACACCAACAATCCAATCGTGAGACCTGGAAGGCTCAAAGTAGCGATGTGAGGAGGACCAATGTTTCCGTAAGAAGGAAAACAAAAGGTTCCCCTGGAAAAGGGGTTCCTTGATTGGTCATTTCGGGAACTGATGCCATTAAAAACAAAAATCCAACCTATATTTCACTAGGGAAAACAAACAGCACATGCTAAAAATCTAGTAAGAAAACAAGTAAACAAAACCTTCTCATAATGAGCATACTAGTTGGTGATGAAATCCAATGTCATGGGAACAATGTAAGAAGGGGCTGAGATAGAGCGGGTGGAAAAGCTACGTTGACAACATGCTTAATGGACTTACACCCTGGTGCAAACTCCCACACATAATTGTGGGTATACCCTCCAAGGAGCCCGAGTGAGTTTGGCCAACGTCGATTCCAAGTACCGTGAAGACTTGCCCCTCCACAGTAACCTTGTGTAAATATCCTAAAGAGACAGGCCACTAAGGTTACCAACTACTACAATGATGCCTGGGGAAATAGTTGACAGCCCGATCCACACGCAAAGGCAGGGTATCTAGCCCGAAATCAACTCAAAAGGCTTCCACTCATCATTGTGGGTATACCTTTCAAGAGACCCCCATAATATGCACAATATCTACACCAATACCAACAAAGAAGGGTGAGTAACTCTGCCAGTCTCAATGTGACCTCATGATTGACCCTTGTGTGAGAAGGGCTTCCCAGGACAAAATGTAATAAGTGGATTTCACTGCTCCCTAACGCAAGATTCTATGTTTGTTTGCAGCTTTAGAAAGTTATCTTTCACAGCTATTCCAAAGCCCTACAAGTAATATAATGTAGGTTTGCTACCAGAAAATATAAAAATGTCTAATCAATTTTTATAAGCGCTTTATTTTATGGTTGTTGTTACTCAAAAGGAAAATGGCATGGACAATATGATGTTTTGACTGACTCAAAATTTATGCAAAGAGATAAAGATGCAATCTTTTCATTTCGATGAAAGCTATGCTACGAGAAGGAGAAAACATTTATCATTCCCATGTGCACAATGTCCCAAAATATACTAAACTCATCAATATCAAGATTCTCAAGAAATGAGCAAAAAAGACTGTACACCAATGCACAATTCTCAAGAAAAGACCAAAAAATGCCAAGAATCATGCAATTTCGCTACTTCAAATGCAAGGATGCCCCGAATCTAATATGAAGCAAGAAATTAAATCTTTTTTGTTTCAAAGATAGATAAAATCAATAGCAAATAGATATGAATCAAGGAAACCCAAACAATTTTCTCTTTTAACACAAACTATTCAATAAAAGAAAAATAAATTCTTTCACCAAGCAATTCTAAATAATAAACGATGCTTTGTAACGGAAAGACACTCAAAGGAAGAGATCAAATCTTTCAAAAACAAACAAAAAAAAATGAGGCAAAGATGGATGAAATCAGATTCAAACTTGTCAAGCAGACTGTAATCAGACCCAACAACTCACCCCAGAACCATATCACAGATCTGGACAGGGAAAACCACCAAAAAACAAAAATTTTCACAATTTCCGAAGGCTGGAAGACTAGCACAGTGCGGAAATCACTGATTTTCGCAAGACAGATATGGGTAGGGAGCGGCGTTTCCGCACTAGTCAAAATAGGTAGCGCACAAAAATCCTAAGTTGTCACACTGTCCCTCAAAGCAGGGTGCAAAAATCAAACAAAAATTAAAAAAAATAAAAATTAAGAAGGTTTTTCCGGTGAAGTTTAACAGTTAGAGAGTCAAGATGGATGTCCCAGTGACTTAGAAAATAAAAACCAAGCAATTAAAGAAAGAAAGCAATAAAAACTAGGAAAACAATTCGTTTCCTAGTATGGTTGCCAATTTTGTTATCAGATAAATCAGTAAATGTGGACATAAACTAATCTCCCTAGATCCACCTAGATCTAGAACAAAACACGATAATACATGGTGTTTTCCCTAGGCTCTAATCATCGAATTTACTACTGAACAAAAGATGAGAGACATACCTTTAAATGTCGCTTCCTTATGTCTTTGTTGTTCCTGTTTTGCTCCAGTGCTCTTGTGACACTGATCCTGCAGTGAGACACAAACCAACCAAAGTGAAAGCAGAGAGAGTATATTCAATGACAACCTATGCATATGATCAAGTAATTATGCAATAAAATAAAGATAATTCTATGGGAAAGAAACATGCCACTGTATTATATTAATAATAGGAAGAGAGATTACAACCAGATGCCTTGATGTCGTAAGGTTCCTTCCAACAGTTCTTTTCTTCCCACACACTTCTTGCTCCAAGGATTATGAGACCATGGATCTGATAGCTACTCACAATCTATCTTGACAAAGGAAATCTCAAAGCCAATCTAACCAAGCTAACAATCTCAAGCCAAATTCAACTCAAACCCTCATCAAGCTAACTTTCTCCATAAGAGTTCCTCTCATTTTATAAGCTAAAGAGGATAAGGTGAGGAGGTTAGGATGATTCCATTAAATCATGAAAGCGAGTAAGATCCAAACCATTCAGAGGCCACCTCACCATAGAATCTTTTCCTTCTATAAGCATCGAGAAAATGCTCGTTTTTCCCACGTACGAAGGCCACCGCGACCTGGCTATAGTGCAGCCTGCAGAAATTTTGCGCCCTAACTATAGTGCAGCCTGCGGAAATTAGGCATTTCCACACCCCAGCTATGGTGCAACTCATGGAAATCCTCCAAAATAGGGTTTTTACAGAGGAAAACACAACTTCTTCTCTCAAGAAAAATTCTTCTCCCTTATTTCTTTAGGAATTCAGGCCACTGACCCTTTTGAAGGCAACATATAGGTTTACATCATTAATGATCATAGGGATGACGAAAATAATGTGTAACATTGTTTTTGTCCCAAAGGTAAGGTATTCAATGGTTCTACAGAAAAGGGTTTGCCACGTGTTATGGCTCTCTGATATACGTGTGGGGTCCAAAAGTAGTACTTGTCCCAATATCTCAGGGAACCAACTAAGGAGGCTATATCGTGCCCTTAGCCGTACTACCTGACTACCCATGTACTAGAGAGTATGTTCTCGAGTGATGTTATCAGTGACACTATAGAAGTCAGGAAAACGATCGATTTATCTATGGAGGGCTTCAAGAGATCTTGGTTGATCTGTATATAGGTGTTGTTTAATGCGCTACCACTCGAAGGGGTACCAACGGGGGTTACAAGGGTGTCCAACAGATGTGCGCTTAAGTACCACTTGTATTTCTTACATGTATGAATATCGACCACGGTGTATGCATGTAACGACAGATCTCTGTAACTTAAAGATGTTAGAATACGTCTCTACCCTGAAAAAAAATTAACCCACAATTTTTCGCTAAGGAAGGTGCTTTGATACCACTTGTAATATTCCATATATAAAAAAGTATGCAAAACATAAATAAATAGCTATAAATGGTAGATGAACAACAATATAACCAGAACAACACCACAATAATACCAAAATGATACCTGAATAACACTAGAAAGAGCACTTTGATTACTAAGAGCAATGTTCACTTGCCTCTTCAAGGGGGCAACCTCCAGTAGAGAATAGCTCTATTAAAATAATATCCGAGACAAAAGTTTTCATACCCTCAACTCCTATTTATACTAAATATGTCTATCAAAAGAACCATCTAGAGGAAGATCCTTCTAGAAGCAGAAGCTTCTATTAGGTCTTCTTACATTGGACTTATTCTTCCTTATTGCTAGGCCTTATGAATATTGACCTTTATTACATGGAAATATATTATTCTACTTATGTGAGGGGTTATTTCCCTAGTAGTATTTTATTTTTTTCCGAGGAAACTCATGGGTCAGAGATAATAAAAATATATGGTATAGATCTAGCTATAATTTTCTAGTTTTCTACCAGTATATTAGTTGTGGAAGAGTTGTATTCATTTCTATTTTATGTGTTTTTATTATCGGTATTTAAATGCAATAAAATTATTTCTTGGTGTGTCAAATCCATGGGGCCTCTATTATGAATTGTTTGACAAAAAATATATGAACCCAAATAACACAAAATCCAACCAACAATCAATTATTTGAGAAAAAATCTAAACCAAACTAGCATAAAAAACTTATTAGCAAACCAACAAGGGATAAAGCAATGAACCGCTTGACAATGTCCAATACCAAATCAATAGACCAAAGAAAGGGGATCTTATAGCATATTGTTTGACAAAATTTTAGAACCAAGTAAACCAAAATATATTAGCAACAAACACCAATATATTAGTAGTAAGGACATGAGATATTTCAGATCCTAAGATTATAATTTTCTTTTTTGGGGTTAACCAATACCTTGAGAATAACCTCCTCCTAGAAAAACTTGTCTTAATTATATGTTCTCCATCCTTTTCACCTTCAAAGAATAATTTAGCTTTTTTCCATGAGAGTGAGACCTACTATGTTAAGCATGATTACCACCCATTTTCTCTTTACTCCATGGAAGACACTTTCACAATGGCCTCTATTTTCTGAGAAGATTTTTATCAACTTTGTCCATGACATTTTTGTTGAATCTAGCCTCTATTTTCTGAGAAGATTTTTATCAACTTTGTCCATGACATTTTTGTTGAGTCTTCCATCCTCTCTACCTCTGCTCCTTATGGCCTTTAACCAATATTGAGTTTGATAATCTCTTATCCCTATTCATCTTATTTATGACAAGCTCCATGTTCCATATGGCCTTTAACCAATATTGATTTTGATAATCTCTTATCCAAGTATTCATCTTATTTATGAGAAGCTCCCCGACACATGTTTATGTCACCAAAGACAATTATGTTCTCTAAATAAAGGGTGTTATTATATTCTTTTTCAATCCAAGATAAGCTATTATCACCTAATCATTGATAGGGAGAGGAAAACAATATAAACAAAGAAGAACATATATGCTTACTTTGCGAAAAAAAAAAAAATTGAAAATATAGTATATGTAATGAGATATTATCCTATGTAATCAAGTAAAAAGCATTAAATTCAACATGAATATTTGAATAACTCATACAACTTGTTGAACACTACAAAAAAAAATGAGTATAATGATCTCAAATGTATATCTATATAATTCTTTGTCTTATAGATCAACTTAAATAGAAATATGTTATTATATTTTGTATTTATTTCTTTCTTTTTATTATTGCAAGTGACAACAAAAAAATAAATAAATAAAAAACAATACTTGAATAAAAAATTGAAAGATGATCTAATTGAATAATTGATAAGGAAGAATAAGTGTTAAAGTTTTGGAAATAGGGTAAAAAACTAAATAAACTTGATTGTGGAAAAAAGTGAGATGAATCTTGATTAGTGAGTGCACGCCCCATAAATAATAAATACTTTAAAGTCTTAAATCTCACTTACATTATAACAACCACATCCACTCTTGAATGTCAATTTTCCATCTTCCTTACATAATCAATTTCCCGTCTTGCTTACACAATGGCAAGTGCCTCCACTCATCCTTAAATAACTCCTATTACACTTACAAAAAAGCAAGAAATAAGGAGAATGGTTGCTCATTTCACTTATTTTGATAAAGATGAACAAATATTTAATTTATAAGAATCGTGATTTCCTCTGAATCTTCTTTCAGCCACCTTGTAGATTTGAATGGAACTATGTTCCACGTTCTTCCCTGTGAGGCAGACCGCAAAGTGCCAACTGCCAACTAATGAGGAAGAMTCTAACTAGGGTAGAGCAGGTCAAGTCAACGTGGTGGATTAGGGAAAAGGAATATCATTAACGTGAGTTTATGTTTGAAGTGTCAGGTAGTGAGGAAKAATGTAAYTGGTGTAGAGCAGGTCAGGCCAACATGGTGTATTCATTACGGTAAACCAATATCATTAACGTGACTTTATGTTAGACAATTTTTTATGATGTCTGACATAAAGTAAAGCCAGAGCCAACGCACCAGGACAAGAGATGATGTCGGAAAGGAACGTACTCACACATGGCCATTGGCGACCTTTATATGCCCCGTCCTTCCATACAATTATTGCGAAGGAAGGAAGAGAAAGGTTTTTGTAACTAGTGTTGCGATCAGCGTGGTTGGTGTCTTTTAGATAATTTAAAAATTAAGGTGTATTTTGTTATTCAATTTTTTTTGAATTTGTATTAGTTTTTATTTATTAATTATTTTTAGGTAAGATGTTAAATTGGAAGCGGAGATAGTATTTGGTTTTATGTTTCTGATTAAGGTTAAATGTTATTTGAAAGTACATAATTTTATTGGTGGTAACTTTGACCATAATCATAAGGGATATTAGGTTTTTGGTGGATATTATTTATGTTGAAATTGTTTTTTGATCTTGGAGTAAGACATGAAAACTCCCTTCATTAGCTAAGAGTTGGTCTTCCTTGAAAGTAAGGAAATATGTAACAACCTAAGACCTAAAGGCAGTTGGCATATGAGTGAAATTCTACCCCTTGAATAGGGATGATGAGTTAGCTCACATATGGTTATCTTTACTACGAGTGCTAAGTTGTGTTAGACTTAGCCACCTTAAAAAATAAATAAATAAGTTGTAAATCTATTAATTGAGATTGCTCTCAAGCTGCACAAAGACCATATTATATTAGTTGAGATTGCTCTCAAGTTGCACAAAGACCATATTAGTGAAAAGTCGCACTTAATACAATTAGTAGTTTTTCCTCACTTAACTAGATAATATGGTATTGTTATTCACCTCGAATTTTCCAAAGTTAGCATCTATATTAACAATTTCACCACTCATTTGTAACCAAAAAGACCATTAAAAAAAACATAAACAAAGTTTATCCTCCATTTTCATTTCTCATATAAACACAACAAATCATGTTACGAATGATTTTATGAACACCACAATTACAAATAGATCTCATTCATAGTCTTGATAATCATTCTTAATAACCCCGACTAAAAAACAAACAAACAAACAAAGTAGTTAATATTTCCAACATAAAGAAATTGAGCACACATAGACAAAACAAATGCAAGATATATGTATTCTTATAGACTTCTTATATTTCTCACCTTCATTCATTACTTAAAGACATCTCCTTCACAATGCACAATTCAATGGTAAGAACATAAGGAAATTAGAATCACAACAAAATTGAGAACCTAATTTCTCACATATGAGTATGATTTGCTACTTGTATTAGGACCTATGTTGATAATGCATCGGTTAAATTGGAAATAAAATATGGTATCAATGGGATAGCAATCGATGTAATAATTCATGTGGACTAAATTAGTATAATTTGTATCGTTGTATATAGTTACAAGTAATTAGATAGCATGATGGAAAAGTAAAATTGAAAGATTTTAGAATGGAAAAGGGGTTGTTTGCATTGATGTTAGGTCATCTTCTTCCCACATAATAGTCACACCACCCTTATGAGAGATCAATTGAAATCATTAAGAGTTGATAGTCATTTTGTAAACCATTCTCTAGATCCAACCACAAATAAAATAGAGCATTTCAAAGGTTTACTTTTAACCATCTTGTAAAGAAGGATTATGAGAAAATTTCTCACACAACACAACCCTACCTTGCTCTCTACTTTTGTAGTATACCTAGGGAGGTACCCAATGGGAATGTGATTATCTATTATTAATGGAAGTCATTTAATGTAAGGTGGAATAGGTCCACTATATTAAATAAAACCCTCTGTGGTAGTTAGATATAATAAATAGGTTTTCTAGAAGATTCCTTCTCTAGAATGTTCCTAGAAGATAGAGAATGTTATATAAAGAAGTTTAAGAAATGTATTGGAGCATGATGAAGAATATTGTATTTGTACAGGCAAGGATTGCTTGAAGAGTTTTATCCTTCCCTAAGGATTAATATATGGTGTTACCCTACCTCAAGGGTTTTGTCTACATTCTTGTGTTGAATATTTGGTGAATGGTTTAGTTTATTCTTGTTGATATTGTGGGTTTATTTTGAGATGTATCTTCAGATCTATACATATACTTAACAATTGGTAGTAGAGCACTTTCCTTGGCCAAAGAAGGGGAGAAATTTTGGGCTCTTTTTGCAGATTTTTTCTAGGGAAAAAAGAGGGTGATGCATTTAAGGTTCAGATATGAAACTTTCTGAGCAAAATTTGACCAAACAAATTAGATATTTGAATTTATCTCAAAAAAATACCCAATTTATAAAAAACAAATCAGTTGAAACAGAGTCTGAAAATTGAAGTTATCAACATTTTAAATTCAACAAATGTTTAGGGTTTTTTTCGGGAAAAAGTCCGGTGATTTGCACAGTAAAGTTATTTTTAAGCTTTAGTTTTTTTTGTTGTTGTTGTTGAAGATTTTTTCCAAGAAAGATGTATTTTACTGGCAAGGATGATGGTCCTAGTATTGAAGAATATATCAAAAATATAAAGTCATTAAAGGGAAACCTATTGCACGTTTGTCTATGGATAAATTTGATGGATTATTCTAGGGTATGGTGGAATGGAATTAACTATAAGGAGATTCATGCACTTTCAAATGAATAATTTAAAATGATATTTTTGGATAGGTGGTCTCATGTTGGGAAGATGAATACAAAGAGCACCAAAGGTTTTTTTTCATGTGGAAAATCTATATTATAGGTTCATAGTTGTATTCATAAAGAAAATGTAATTTTTTATATTAAACCTAGTTGCCAACAAAATTTTATCAATATTTAGTTGGTTAACAAATTGAAAGTTCCTGTAAAGAATATTCATAGCATGCAGGTTGAGGGTGAAAATGTTCAGATTTTTAAAGATTTGAATATTACCATGGATAAATATGTGTTTCATTCATAATTTTAAGTGATGGATATGGATGAAGTGGATATTGTTTTGGGATATCCTTGGCTAGAATATGTGGGTACCATTAATAGTAATGTGCAAAATAAGTTTTTGAAGTTATGGTACAAGAAAAAGAAAAGCACATTGCAGGATGTGTCTCTTAGTAAGACAGAAGGGCCCATGATCACAAGAAAAGAAGTTATTGTAGAGTTTGAAGTTGAATCAGTGACAGAGTCTACTGACATCGATGAAACAAATCCACAATAATGACACACTAAAGAAGCCAAGGAGGTCATTGACTCAAAGGCACAACGTGTTACAAATTTGAATAAAAAATAACAGATTCCTACAATTGTTATATATTTCCATCCACATCATATCGAGAAACAACAATCATCAAGACAAGGGCATGAGCCAACACACTTATACACCAACAATGAACCAAAAAGGAAACCAATCTAGAGGTGCATGGAGGCCTACTAGAAATATAGGAAGACATCAGGCTAGAGAACCAATCCTGTGGAAACATCGACACGATGCAGAGCAAGACAAAGGTGGAAAGGCAACAATTGGACATCATGTTCATCTTCCATTAGAATGGATGGGTGGTCATACTTGGTACAAGTTGGATACATTGCTTAGATGATCATATTGTATAGTTTTGTCTTATGTTTTGAGGACGAAACATGTGAAGGGGGATGGAATGTAGTATACCTAAGGAGGTACCCAATGGGAATGTGATTATGTATTATTAGTGGAATTCATTCAATGTAAGGTGGACTAGGTTCACTATATTAAATAAATCCCACTATGGTAGTTAGATATAATAAATAGGATTTCTAGAAGATTCCTTCTCTAGAATGTTCCTAGAAGATACAGAATATTATATAAAGAAGTGTAAGAAATGTATTGGACCATGGTGAAGAATATTGTATTTGTACAAGAAAGGATTGCTTGAGGAGTTTTATCCTTCCCTAAGGATTAATATATGGTGTTACCCTACCTCAAGGGTTTTGTCTACATTCTTGTGTTGGATATTTGGTAAATGGTTTGGCTTATTCTTGTTGATATTGTGGGTTTATTTTGAGATTTATCTTCAGATCTATGTAGGTACTTAACAATTTCTTACACAACATATCACTATTCTAAAGGCCAAGGAGATTGCAAGAAATTATTATATGGTATGATATTTATGATATAAATGGCATGTGGTTGAGTTACACTACTCTTTTCAATGAATTCTTATAGTTTCTACAAAGGTATTCTAAAATCCCATGTAACTGTATCTCATTGATGACTATAATTTCTATAATAATCTTGTGAGGAAACCTAATCCATCTCAAATAGGAATCAAAGAGCTCTCTCAAATTGATAACCTCCGCAACACATGATTTAGATATTCATCTTGTGAGAATCCTTCATCCAATACACATGAATCAAATAGCTCTCGCAATTTCATAACCTCATCCTAAAGAAACTTTTTGTTCAGGATGTGTAGAATAACTCTCAAACACACTAACAATTAACTATAGACTAAATTCTAACATGACCAAAAACTCAATTTCAAGATGATTAATATATGTAGTGGAAAGGACATATACTTTTGCATAATATGCATCATTGTAGTTCCTATCCATAAACAAAACAAAGTCCTCTAAAATTAATACGTAAATAGAAGAAAATGCAACATTAAATATTCAAAATTTGAATTTGATTTCATTCTTGTGATAAAAAAAAAATGATAATTCTAGACACATATTAAACATTGACACAACTAGGCTTATGAACCAAATCAAGCTAGAAGCATTAAGCATATCATTTGCATGTCATTGAGGTGACCTACCCTTAGTAAGTCTTATTGTATCGACTGTGTCATTAGGGGAAATTTAAAGTCTATCATGGGCCTCCTAAGGAAAAAAAAATAAAAAAATACTTGATAATAAAATAAGAACGATGGATTTCTAAAAGGAGATGATAAAAAATTCTTTTTTTAATCGTATTTTTTACTTATTGCCTTACAAGTTTACTCAAATTTTAAGTGTCGACACTCGTTGGATGTGGATTTGAATTCCTCATCCAATGAGTGCCCACTATACATATGTTTTGTAGACCAATAGTAAGATAAACTGGAAATATATAAAAAAAAATGGTGTTTCAAGAAACACACTTAAGAGCACATATGTTAAGAGAAAAAACCAATAATCCAAATAAACACTATAATCCACCATAACAAAGAAAATCAAATTTATAACCCTTAATTATTAAAGGTTCCTTTCCAAAAGAAATACTTGCTTTGAACTACCTATTCCAATTAATTGATCAAATGCATAGCCTTTTATACTTATAGTCAAGACACATAAATGTTTTCCTTTAACTCGATACATTAATAGAAGCTTTCTTTTGATTCATAAAATGTTGAAATATGGATTTAATTTTTAAATTATGAAAAAAAAAAACTATTTTTTACACTATTTTATAGCAGTTACTATAAAATTTTAGCCATAAGTACTCCATAACTTTTATTAAATTAAGAAATTGATCACTTTAGAACCACTGTCCATTTTAATTACAAAGCCAAATAATAACATGAAAAACAAAATGACCTCTTTCCATCATTATTTCATTTAGAATTTAAAAATAAAAACACTTTGCAACAAAAAAAAATTGGAAAATCCAACAACCCAAAAACTTGAAAATCCAACAAGAGTATGGTGGAGCTAGGCAATCTACTATTTATGTTTTTCGCTCAAAGTCCCTTAAAAAATTAGTTTATAGATAAATAGAAGAACCTATGGTAGGAAAGGAAGAAAAGGTAGCATCCTTAGGAGTTTAACTTTTGATAAGGTAAGGAGAAGTGAAGAACACCTTGAATGAGAGCATGACCAAGTGCTAAATAGTCAATAGTTATTGATTGTGCTATTAAATCTTTTTTACATGCTTTAGGTTTTGTTGATCCAACACTATTGACATATCTTACATTTTGAGATGCATAGATTTAACGAGATCCAAACAATCTTTAATAACTATGTCCATATCCCATGGAAAAAATGGAAAGTGTCTTCACTCTTTAATTTGATGTCATCCTTAAGTTACCCCACTTCCATCAAAAAGGCCAAAAAGGTTGTTGCTCATGGATAAAATATTTATGAATGTGTTTTGGGATGATTTGTCCTACTTACATTATAATTGATTTAATTTGATATTAAGATATGTTATTTTTTTATCATTAAAATTTAATTTTTTAAAATTTAATACTAAAATATTTTATTTTCTTTTATCATTAAATTTTCAATTTTTTATTAATAAAAATGATAAATTAAACATATTAATTTAATATTAAGATTATTTAATTTTTTTTACCATTAAAATTTCAATTATTATATCGAGCCAACTTTATCCAACTATGTAACTGACTTTTATCTCAACTTGTGAAGTTTCCATCACCCATCTTTAAAAGATTTATGATATACAGTTGGAACTATATATATATTTCTGCAGAATAATATTCTGCTTGTATTACGGAGCTCGCACACCGATCCTCAATGTTGTTATTTTTGTTAGTGCAATGTCGACCATGCTATACGTAATCGCTTCAAAGCCATGATGAGAATTGAATGTCATTTATGAAAAAAAAATAAAAAATATGAGTTCCACATTAGAACACGAAAAATATATATAATGGCTCAGCTGAGCGATTTGATAGATTTTGAATTGCACAACTATCTCTTTTATTGAAAACCGTAGAACAAGAATGACATATATCCACCATTTGACTACAAACTAAAATAAATGGCCATGACTATGATTACAGATTCCATATGATACGGTGGAAGCCTTATTTAAAATATATCTTATATTATTAGCATGCAGCCTGTTGAATTGCAGAGCCCAGAGAATTGTTTCGATGTTGCATCTTTTATAACTTCATCAAACGATCGCACGAACTTTTACTTCATCAGTCGTTTCCATGCTTGCCTGCAGTCAAAAAATAATAGGATGAATCTCATATACCAGATCTCAAAATAGAGTAGATTAATGTTATCTTTGAAGGAAAGCAAATGCAAGAAAAGAGTCGTACCTCGTATTCATGATCGGATCGTAATAGATTCTAACGGTAGGGAGGAGGTGGCGGAGACTTGTAGTAATATGGTGGAGGAGGAGAGGGGGATGGTGGTGGTGGAGACGTGTAATGGTAGGGCGGAGGAGGAGATGG
>JASDQU010100799.1:615381-685804 GCA_032191745.1 Picea mariana | reverse complement strand
TCGTTCATCTGTGTGATCTCTTTAATCTTCCAGCGCGATATCATATCTACAGTGGGGACTTAGGCTTGCACCTTTTTGTGGGTTTGCTCAACTTTCCCTACTTTTATAACCATGGGGGTCAAGCAATCATACTTTCAAACTTCAAAGATATGAATCAACATCGATCATCAAGCATATTTTATTGAAATCAAGCCGACTAACCTATGCTCTAACCTAAGTTCTAACCTACTTCTCTATGACATTTAGCCCAGATTAAACTACTGGACTAAGAAATTACTCTACCTTAGGGTTCTTTGACCAAGATTAGGCAGTTTGGTCAAATTTATTCACTAGCTAGCCTATCTACTTGGCCAAGATTAAACAGTTTAGCCAAGATTATTCACTAATCCCATAAACATCAATTTAAAAGGACTTGGCGATGCTTAGACTATATGGATCAAGCCATTGTTATTGCATGGGGCTTTAATTAATTTCTTTTATGCCCTCTTTTATTCTTTTCTCATTTTCTTTTTCTTTTCTTTTCTTTTCTTTTTCAAGATGTAGTAGTCTCTGAAAGTCAAAAAAACTGAAGGGACAAAAATACAATCAAAAATTGATCCTATAAATTATAGGGTTATAACACGCGTGATGGGTTTTTTGCCCTTTATTCTTACTGGCGTGCTAGAGGTCCCAACCTCTCGTTCTCTGCCTTTCGCAACCAACTCTAGATGCCTTGTGAATTATTCAACCTGTCCTTCCTCCTATTGCATGGACACTACAACAGATTGTGGTCTTGGCCCAACAACCTTTGTCTACTCGCTAGCACCACCATTCATTTTGTGGGCTACTTCGACCCTCATAGGTTGTTGTGTGTTTCCTGTGTCGACTGGTTCACGGCCCTACGCACTGTCATGTGAGTCAATCTCCATCCTGGATGTTGTCGGGATTTTTCTTCTTCCTCGACCAGTGTGGAGCTCACTGGTTCAACCTGTGGTGAGGGAATTGTCTCGAAATTGACAATTCCCTCTCTGTGTTCCATTTCCTGCTCCACCTCTATGGTTTCTTAGGGTAACCTGAGACTGTTGTGTGTTTTTTGTGTGGTTTGTCTTGTTGTGGCAACCTTTGGAGGTGCCATTGCAGGTACTTATTTGTTTTTCAGAATAAGCTTTGACTGCTTCGATCTTTACACTCACCAATTTTCCTCTGGTATTTGTTCTCCCTAGCTTCATGAGTTTGCAATTCCACAATAAGTCTTGTTTGGCCCATGTTTCCCCTTTATATAGAGGGTGCCATGAATGCCCTGAATATTCTCAGAGAATCTTCCTTGGTTGTTATTAAAGTGTGGAATCTTGTTGAGTACGCTTCACTTAGCTTCATAAATTCCCAATTCGTACCTTTTTTAACCTAACGACCGATTTTTACTTTTCTGACCATTGGCCCCTTTTCTGGTGCGCTGCACTTTTTTAGTGCATCGTACCTTTCTTGCTATGAATTTTTCTTAGTGCGTGGTGTTTTGATTTTTGTTAACCATATGCTGCGTGCGGTTACTTTTTATTTTGGTCATGTTGATTCCACTATCTATGCACATGATATTTCCTAGTGTTTTCGTATTTTTTTTCTTTTCTATTTTTGTATTTCTTTTTCCCTCCTTTTCTCCTTTTTATTTATTTTTATCATTTTTTGTCTTAGTCCCTACTATAGTACACTATATACATGCATTTTCCCATTGTGCTGTGACTTTTAAAGGTTAGTAGGTCGATTGTCCCTGTACAGTTTCAGACAAATACCATTCATCATTCCTTTAAGTTATGTTCCTCCCAAGTCTTGTAGTTGTACAGATCCCCCATCTGTGACAATATTTACTTCATATGGCCCTAGCCAATGCATCCTAAACTTACGAGGATGTTGAAAAAAATTATTGTCATAGAGTAGGACTAGGTCTCCCTCCTTAAAGATCTTCTTCTTAATATGTTTTTCATGTCAATATTTGTCTCTTTATTTCTGTAATTCTTGGTGAAATCCTACCCGAATCATGTCCTCTTCCATTTCCATTAGTTGATTTAACCTTTTCTGTATTGAGTCTATTTCTGTCATTTTGGAAATTGTTTCTATATGTAGATTGGGTACCAGAAATTATAATGGTACTACTGCTTCCTGCCCATATACCAATATGAATGGTGTTTATCCTGTCAAATTCTTACATGTGGTCATGTATGCCCATAATACTGTTGGTATTTTCAAGTCCAAATCATTCCTGTTGACATTGCAGATTTTAGTCAGAGCATTTTCCAAGATCTTATTGAAAGATTCTAATGTTCCATTTGCCTGAGGGTGGTATGGTGTACTCTTCTATTGATAGACCTCAAACTCCTGAGTCATAGCCCTGATGGTATTTTTGATAAAATGAGTGCCTTTTTCACTCGTCAAAATCCTTGGACATCCAAATCTTGTGATAACTTTCTCAAACAAGAAGTGTTTTTTTGTCTCTGAGCTACAATATTTGAATGGTGTTGCTTCTACCCATCTTGTTAAGTATTCAGTTGCAGTAATTATATACCTATCTCTTGATCTTATTGTTGGTGGATTAATTGGTCCAACAAAGTCTATTTCCCATTTTTCAAATAAATGTAGAGTCACTTGTGGTCTTAAAGGTATATCATCTCTTATGTTAGGTTTTCCAACCCTCTGATAGACATCACATTTCTGGTAGTATTCCTTGTCATATTTATGGATGGTTGGCCACCATAGTCCTACGCGCAATACCTTTTGTGTGTTATATTTTTTTGCATAGTGTCCTCCAGCTATTCCCTCATGATATTTTGCCAAAATTCTAGGCCTTTCATGTTCTAATACACACCTTCTCAAAATGATATATGCGCCCATCTTGTATAAATGTACTACAATAAATTGATATTCTACAACTCTGACTACCAGATTTTTATTTTGCATGATGATAAACTCTCGTGGCACAACCCATGTACTTAAGTATTCAATAATATCAACGGAGTATTCATCAACTACCTATACTAAAAATATTTTCACATCATGGAACTTGTCTTCCAGGTTAGTAGGTTCTTCTCCATTAGTTACCCTTGACAAGTGATCAGGTCCTACATTCAACTTCCCTGATTTGAATATCACTTCAAAGTCAAATTATTGGAATAACAATAACCATCTATAGATCCTCCCCCCCAACACTGGCTTGTTGAATAGATATTTGAGAGAAGAATGTGTTATCACTCCAAGAAACCCTTTGTGGTTGTAGACCAAAGGTGCTTGGTAACTTAATAATATGGTAGATTTGTATGCTTGGAACAATAAGATAACTCAATAGCTAACGAAAGTAACCACTCATCATGTATCTGAATAAAATAGTGCTTTTAGAGAACAATAATCAAACAACAGAGTTGAAAAAAGGGGATGAAGAATACTAGTCCAGATAACCAAATACAACCATATGCAAGCTCATACAAGACAACAAGAAATTCTTTAATCCAAGTTTATGAGCTTAATAAGAAGATGACAGTTCTTAAAAGCTAAACTAAACTGGAATAAAGTGTAGAATCATGAAATATATGAAAGAATCTGATATTGAAAACAAAAGAGGAATGTGATTCTATTATCAGAATAAGAAGTCAAGTACAATGGCTAGAAAATGTATCTTAGATTGAACCTCTTTTGGTGCTCCAAATGTCTTTGGATTTATAGCCTTACAAGATGAAATCTAGATCCTTGAAATATGGATCAGATTTGCTAAAAATAGTTAAATCAAAATAGATACAACAAGTGTAGGATGCGATCCTATAAAAATGGATCTAGAATACTAAAAATGGAAAATCAAAACAAAATAGGAAAAGATCCTATCTAATGATCTCTAAGAGTAGTAGATTGCTGATGAAGTGTAGTTTTAACCTCCCAAGGCTGTTTGATTTGGTCCTCCAAAGATAAAATTCGAATTTGGTGAAGTGTGCAAAAACCCTGATTTTTTGCCTTTGAAAAAGATACCAAAATCGATTGAAACATCTCTTCTTTCCCTTATCCATAAAAAATAACCATTGAATCAGACTTGATAATTCAACAACTGTCCATTTGAAGCGGTTTCAAAGCATTCAAACTTAAAAAATCCCGATCTGGGCAAAAATTCGGTCATTCTGGCCATGACAGGCTTTCACCAGCTTATTTACCTAAAAATCCGCTCCTTAGCTGGTGAAAAGTAGAGCTTTCACCAGCTAACTAGCAAAGTTCAAGACGAGTTAGCTGATGAAAGCACATAGTTTTTTTAAAATCAAATTTCTTAGTCGTGGAGAGTCCATTTTACATACTTGAATAGTCGATTGACATCTAGAAATCCTAAGCTTTCCAATGGTGCTTTCAAATCTGCATTTGGAGCTCGGGAAGGTAATCAAAAGTTCCCTACAAGATTAGGCATCATTCTTTAAAAAATGCCAGTGCATTTTTTATCTCTAACAACTGGCTCCAACTAGGATGGAGACTTCCCTATGAGGTCTCCAAGAACCTGGCAGACCCTGTGCCTTTAGTATTGGGCATGGAGTCATTCATCCTTTACAATTTATCATCTGGCTATTTTCCAAAGTTTGTTGTTGTCTTTCCCAATCTTCTTTATTTGTAGCATGTTTGCTTCAAACTCCCTTGGAAATGTTGTTTGCACATTGACATGGCATATGTTGTGGCAATACCTTCATTAAGAAGAAAAGTGTTGAACATAGGCAGGATGGTGAGATATGTAACCATGGTTTTGAAAATTCCAGGATAACTTCAAACTTGAAATGAGAGTATTGCAGGCAACTTGAGGTCTTTGACTTTTCATTTTCCAACAGCTTCAGATACAAAGAATTTGTCTTGAGATGCCCTGGTGTGTTGAATCAAACACTTCACCCTGCTTGGTTTCTTTGAAGAGCATCATTGCACCTTGTGAACCAATGTCCATCTCTGTTTCGATCTCCATATCAATGCAAGTTGTTCAGTCATGTCATTGCCCTGAAAGGACTCTGGAAGAAGATTTTCAGAAGATAATTGATCCATATTGAATTAGAAGACCGAGCCAGCCACCTAGGTCCTCTGAAATAAAATGTACCAAAACCCAATATATATTGCCACAAATCAGGATCTTGGCTGCCTAGCCATGATGAATATAGATATCCGAGATCTTCTTCCTCCTATAAGCCCATGGCTCAAAACCTTGTTAATGAATGATTAAGGGTTATAGCTTTAGCTTTGCCAGTTGAGAAGTAATCACATGCATCAGCGTCGAAGGAGAAAACATGTGATCTTTCTTTGAAAAGAGACACCTAAAACCCTTCCCAAGAGGAACATTGGTCTCATGTCCTGAGTTGGGGAAAGCTTACAAGTGTATGACCATCTCCTACTAGAGATGCCATTAGAAATATTGAAGCAACTTCACAAATATATGAAGATATTGTGTACCGAATTAAAACCTTCATGTTGTTGTAAAATGGAACAACCTTCAGTAACAGCTGCAACTATTGAACTGAAAATGTCATCTGCTAAGACCATATCAGATGCCTCCTTTGTGACCTCTTTAGTCTGAGGATCTTCCACAAATATTTGATGCTAAGTTTTTCTTGATTTGGTGGTTAATCATTTGATGCTCCCATACCTTTTCAAATACTCCAAAATCGCTTTCCTTCAGCTTAATTTTCCAAAAATTTCTATCTGTAGTTTCACTAGCTAATTCAGCTTACGATCTGCTAGTTAGCTAGTGAAAGTTCTACTTTTCACCAGCTAACTAGTTATAATTTTTCCCTTTGCGCTGGTGAAAGCTCTGTCTTTGACCAAAAAGAAACCTTTCATATTCAAAATTGTTGTTTCACCAAAAACTCAGTGTTCTTTTGATTTATCTTCCTGCAACTTTATAGCAACCTATCATTCTTGAGCCACTATCAGATCTGCAAACAAAATATCTACTAGAACTTTCCAAACGGAATGAACTCAAGGACAACAAAAGGATGTTTCCTTCACTACAGGAAGAAAAGAAGCATATGCTCTGGTGTAAATAGGTCACTAAGATTGCATGCATGTGATAGCATTTTACATAGATTTATCATCTCTGAAAGGATTTTGTCATGAACTTCAAAGATAACAATAATGCATCTGGATTTCCATTCTCAGGAACCTTCTATATTTAATGAAATCACACTTCCACACTCCAAATCCCGCATACGAACAGTACAATCCATACTGCCTGATACCAATACTTGTCTACTTTGTGATCCTTTGCAGTAACCACCATATTATGTGCTACCAAACAGAGTATAGGACCTGTGTGGCATGCAAAAGACTGTAAAGCCACATTTACACCAATTTTCTGTTGTAATCCACCTTCTTTAATATAAGGATTTGGACCATTCCATCTTTTAAAGTTTTATCTTACCACTACAAAAGCCATATACTAAAGCAAATGATATACTGGAATTCTCTGAAAATATCATGGAAGATGTAACAATCTTGCTTCTTTCAACAAATAATGCATTGTTTCCTTTCAAATGATCAACAGAAGATGTTTGCCTCTGTAAACAACTTAAGTATTCAATGTTATCAGCCTCTAGTTTTCTGTTCCTTGCTTCTCTTATAGAGCATCCTTTTTCCTTGGTAATTATACCTGGTACTAATGTCAGCATAAGACAAATGGGAAGTTTTCAACCATTCACTCCAAAACCCACCTTTCCCAAGAAAGACTACTACCTGATGCTTATCTGAAATGGTTTTCATGATTCCTATTTTTGATTGTGCATCTAGATGAACCAGATCTCGAAACCTTCTGATCTTTGTGACTGCTCTCCAAGGTTCTTTGCATCTTTAGAAACCAACCTCGAAAGATTTGGTTGAGAAAAAGTCAAATCTGGGCAAAAATACAAAATTGTTGCCATGTAACAGGTTTCACCAGCTAATTTTCCTTGAATCCGCCCCTTTAGCTGATGAAAAGGAAAGCTTTCAACAGTTGACTAGCGGATTTCAAAATGAATAAGCTGGTGAAAACCCAAAAAAACTGCCTTGGGAAAAAATGAAATTTCTCTGAATCTGCAATAAACACCTGAGATATTGATGGGTGACTCAAGGCTGACTGAGTAGCTGCTACATGGAGGGATGATCCAGATCGAGCCATTAAGCGTGAAAAGGGAGTCTCTTTGCCTAATTAAGAAAACTGAAAGTAATCTACCTGCTCAAAGAAAGAGATTATTCTTCTATCAATCCCTACACTAACCAGTAGAGGCAAATTGATCAAGTAAAACTAAATTTCCAAAGCAGCCAAGAAAGTAATTGACTTGCTAATATCATGTTTGATCTTTTCCAAAAGATAAAAGAAACCATAGATTGTGGTAATGCAATTTGAAAAGATGACAAGACCAACCTTCCTCTGATAGAAATATTTTTGGATTTATGCTGCTCATAGACTCCAAATAGTCAGCAAAAGGGTCATCAAATTCACAAAGAAATACCTCTTTGGACTGTTGATCCAATTGTAAATTGAAAAGATGTTGAAGGATGCTTTTACTGATCACACTGTTGAATGCAGGTTGCTTGAGATCTATACCCTTCTGCTTATCATCTTCCTCTTCATGTGTGTTGCAAACCGCCTTTGTCTGCAAATCTGGAAAATGTGGGCCGTCTTCAACATATACTGTAGATGAAATACTTTCACTTACTGATTGGTCAATCTGCTCATCACCTTTCAAGTCTTCATGTTTGCTATAATTTTCCTGTGTTTGCAAATCTGAAATTTGAGGGCTGCTCATAGTATTTTCCACAGATCTGAAATATGTTGATCTATTACTTTCTCCTGCTGATATATGCATTGGTTCTTCAACATCAATACATCCAAAAGAGACATGTTGATTTTGATCAATATTCAAAACAACAAACACATTTGATATGATGTCAGATATGTCACTATTATCCTTCAACACCTCTTGTCCTACATGGTAAATGTCTTCTTCAACAAATAAATCTTTATGAAACGAAGAAAAATCTTCACAACATCCTTCAAAAATATATTCAACTGGAAAATAATCTTTACAAAAGGAATTGAAGGATGAATGGAAATCTTTCAAAGAACTAACACTTGCATTAGGAAGAGACCGACACCATTCACGAGCAATTCCCTCTAATGAGAAAAAGAAGAGCCGGATCTGAACATCCTCATGTACAATTTCAATTCAATGAATAAAATCATGAAAATCCAACAAGTGTTCAGCTGGAACTTCCCATTCTTCTCCTCAAAATCTGGGAAGGTTGCGTTCCCATTCATCTCTGCTAGGCACTGGATTAGGGAAACCAACAATTTTTGAAAAATCACAGAATGCATACCTCTTAGCAAAGATCTGGTTCATGTCATACCAGTGGAGTCACCAATAGATTTCTGAACAATGGAGTCGCCATTGAATTCGTCCTTCATGGAGTCGCCAGATAGATGATTACAACCAAATAATGTCCAGGCTTTGTCTATCATCAATACTGGATCTATGTCTTGTCCCAAGGAAGCCGAGCTTTGATCTCCTCTCCCCAACAACGACACCAATTTTTTATCACTCCAAGAAACCCTTTGTGGTTGTAGACCAAAGGTGTTTGGTAACTTAAGAATATGGTAGATTTGTGTGCTTGGAACAATAAGATAACTCAATAGATAATGAAAGTAACCACTCATCATGTATCTGAATAAAATAGTTCTTTTAGAGAACAATAATCAGACAACAGAATTGAAAAAAAGGGATGAAGAATACTAGTCTAGATAACCAAATACAACCATATGCAGGGTCATACAAGACAACAAGAAATTCTTTAATCCAAGTTTATGAGCTTAATAAGAAGATGACAGTTCTTAAAAGCTAAACTAAACTAGAATAAAGTGTAGAATCATGAAATATATGAAAGAATCTGATATTGAAAACAAAAGAGGATTGTGATTCTATTATCAGAATAAGAAGTCAAGTACAATGGCTAGAAAATGTCTCTTAGATTGAACCTCCTTTGGTGCTCCAAATGTCTTTGGCTTTATAGCCTTACAAGATGAAATCTAGATCCTTGAAAGATGGATCAGATTTGCTAAAAATAGTTAAATCAAAATAGATACAACAAGTGTATGATGAGATCCTATAAAAATGGATCTAGAATACTAAAATGGAAAATCAAAACAAAATAGGAAAAGATCCTATCTAATGATCTCTAAGAGTAGTAGATTGCTGATGAAGTGAAGTTTTAACCTCCCAAGGCTGTTTGATTTGGTCCTCCAAAGATAAAATTCGAATTTGGTGAAGTGTGAAAAAACCTTGATTTTCTGCCTTTGAAAAAGATACCAAAATCGATTGAAACACCTCTTCTTTCCCTTATCCATCAAAAACAACCATTGAATCAGACTTGATAATTCAACAACTATCCATTTGAAGCGGTTTCAAACCATTCAAACTCAAAAAATCCCGATCTAGCAAAAATTCGATCATTCTGGTCGTGACAGGCTTTCACCAGCTTATTTACCTAAAAATCCACTCCTTAGCTGGTGAAAAGTAGAGCTTTCACCAGCTAACTAGCAAAGTTCAAGACGAGTTAGCTGGTGAAAGCGCAGATTTTTTTAAAATAAAATTTCTCAGTCGTGGAGAGTCTGTTTTACATGATTGAATAGTCGATTGACATCTAGAAATCCTAAGCTTTCCAATGGTGCTTTCAAATCTTCATTTGGATCTTGGGAAGGTAATCAAAATTTCCCTGCAAGATTAGGCATCATTCTTTAAAAAATGCCAGTGCATTTTTTATCACTAATAGAATGGTCCATGAACATTTTAAAATGTTTACCCAGTAAGTAGTGCCTAAAATTTTGAAGTGCATATACCATGGCTAAGCCTTCTCTTTCTGTGGTGTTGTAATTCTGCTTTGATTCTGACAATTTTCTTCTTGCAAAGGCTATAGGATGGTCTAACTCCCCTACTCCTGGATGCACCATAATTGATCCAAGTTCTATGGCTGATGCATCTACATGCACATGAAATGTCTTTTCCCAGTATGGGAATACTAAGATAGGTGGTGTGCTCATATTTTATTTTAAGGTGTCCAATCCTTGTTGGGACTCCTCATTCCACTGAAATCTGATATCCTTCTTTAACATTTTTTCCATTGGTGCAGTAATTTGTGCATACCCCTTTATAAATTTTCTGTAATAGCCTGTATGTCCCAATGTTTCTCTTAACTGGCACACTGACTTTGGTGGTGGTAAATTTACAATCACTGAAATCTTAGTAGGATCCACTAGTAGCCCTTATTTACACACTATATGTCCCAATAATATTCCAAAAGGTGTCCCAAAAATGCATTTCTTGATGTTCAATGAGATCTGGCATTGCTTGCATCTTTCCAACATGAGTCTTAACACTTCTACATGATATTTTAACAGAATATATATGGTCCATTCATCCATATATACTTCTAGAAACTGATGTATGAATTTCTTAAAAGCATCTATGACTACTCTTGAAAATATGGTTGGTGCATTATTCATCCCAAATGGCATGACTGTATATTGGTAGGATCCCCATTCTATAGAAAAAGTAGTCTTACACTTGTCCTCTGGAGCTATTTTGATCTGACTGAGAATCCATCTATAAATGAATATGATTCATGGCCTCCCACATTCTCTAAGACCTCATCTGTGAAAGGGGTAGGGAAAGGGTCATGTAGGAAAGCATCTGTTAGGTGATTTATATGTACTAAAAAAGACACTAAACTACCCTTGATTAAATTGTCAACCCGAGGTAAGTAAACTTAGAGTTGTAGAAAAATATATGCCAAAGGTAAAAAGGTTGGCAGGAGTGTAGACTAACTAAGGAAAGCAACTATCTAGGGTTAATCTACTCAAGCAAACCTATCTAATGAAAAAACCCTACTAAGCAACTTGAAACTAGGTAACCTAAGTACTTTTGGGCCAAGGATTGATGGATAGTTCCTAAGAAAGCGAATGAAAACTTCTGTGTAAAGCAAACTAGTTCATGACAGTAAGCAAAGGTAAACTACTAATCATACTAAGAAAATGATGAAAGCAAACTACCTTTAACTTGCCAACCTACATTCAATGAGCAACTACCCTATGAAAACAAATAAATAAGCAAGTAAGCAAAAGCACCTATCTAACCTATTAAAGAAAACAGACAAGCAAGCAAAAACACCTAACTAACCTATTAAAGAAAATAGACAAGCAAGCAAAAGTACCTAACTAACCTATTAAAGCAAATAGACAAGCAAGCAAAAACATAAAGCAAAAGACAAGTAAGCAAAGACTTCTCATTGAACAACTACCTAACCTATGAGTCAAGTGAACTAAATGCCTAATGCAAAACTATTTCTCTTGCGTGAAAGGAAATTTAAATGCTCAATGCAATGCATGAAAGGAAATCTATTCTATTGAAAGCAAGAAAAACTAACAACTAAACTTATGAAAACAAGAAACTATCTTTTCTAACTTATGAAAGAAAGAAACTAACTTTAACATATGAAACACTCAAATGTAATGCTGGTGGTTATGTGAATGACTTCGGTGGTGACGGATGATATCTCGATGACACTTGACAACAAAGGACAGTTCTAATGGTATAAGCTCAATACTAATTTCAATGGAAAAATGAAAGGTGTGAAGTAAACAGTCCAATGAAAACTTAGCCATGATAAAAGTAATGTTAAATACCCTGCATATTCATGTATAAACCATCAACATCATGATGAGATCATCATTATCTAACTAAGAAATTCAATTACATATTAATCTATGAAATGAAATTGTGTGAAAGAAAACTATACTATGTCTAGTTTAATCATTCAAGCTATGATAAGAAAATGACTAAAAACATAAATTAAAAATATGATATTAAAAAGTAAATTGAGAATTACATTTAACCAATAACTAAGCAAGTGAAATCTATCTAAAACTGAAGTAAGCAAGCTGGAAGAAAATCTATCCATCCATCAATCTTTGTCAGAAGAAACTCAGATTAAAACTATGCTCTGTTCTAATTAAAAATTTCTTCTAAACTTGACTGTAAAAATATAAAAGAAAGCACAATTTATCATCTAACTACATGCGGGGTTAGTATAATGAGAGAGAGACTTTTTAATTGCGCACAGAATTAGTAAAGAGACTTAGAGACTTGCAAGACTTTTCTAATCTATAAAATCAACACATACTATAAAAAATAATCATCTAACCTGCAAAAAGAAGTAAAATAGTAAGCTACAACAAACTAATTAATTAAATAAAAATATACATGCACAGGAAAATGAAAAGACAATTTAAATTAGAAAAATGAAAAATAGACATGAAGACAGTTACCAGACTGTTGGTGGGCCCCCCAGCAAGTCGTGGTCACTCTCTAAAAGCACACCACGACCTCAGCAGGCCAAATTCACCATAAAAATCCAAAAACGCAGTTTTGGCACTATTCTGGCAATGTAAAACTAGAAACAGAGAAAAATCATTTTTATGGCAATTCTAATGCTTATGCTACTTGGTTAAAAATCTAATGATCATCCTATTGGTATTTATAAGCTTACAACCCCGACGGTCAATCATAGGAGGGTCGAACCACCTCTAAATTCGGCAAATTACATTAAATGCATTCATAACTAACAAAATGGAGGAACCCAATGATCGCCCTCATGGTCACTCTCTAAAAGCACACCACGACCTCAGCAGGCCAAATTCACCATAAAAATCCAAAAACGCAGTTTTGGCACTATTCTGGCAAAATGTAAAGCTAGAAACAGAGCAAAATCATTTTTCTGGCAATTCTAATGCTTATGCTACTTGGTTAAAAATATAATGATCATCCTAATGGTAGTTATAAGCTTACAACCTAGGCGATCGATCATACGAGGGTCGAACCACCTCTAAATTCGACAAATTACATTAAATGCATCCATAACTAACAAAACAGAGGAACCCAATGAAATCGAGTTGTCTTGATCTTAGTAGCTGAAGGGGGCGATGACAAACAAAACCCATGTGCTTGATTTGTCCACCACTAGTCGCCAATACCATAACCACCAACTTTCCTTGCGTTTTTGTGTAATACTAGGTGTCGGAACGAGTATCGGATCAAGTACCGGAACAAGTGCTGGATCAAGTGCCGAAACAAGTGTCGGACCAAGAAACATGGTGTGTTTTTCCCTATAACAGCAGAAAAACATGAATTGACTCTTGGAAACCATAAAATATGATAAATTAAACTTGATTGAATCACAAAACATGAATTATACGTACCTCATGCCGATTGTATCATTTTACCATAAAATTATTCAAAAAGCTCCTTTGAAAGATAAAAATTGCATATATACATATGGCAAAAAGCGTATAATAACGTCATGAAGATGATCATATCTTGGGCCCAACATACCCCCACACCGACAATTTTGCAGGTCCCACTGCAAACAAAAAGAAGTCATCCCTCGAAACTAGGCATGTTGAGGAGGGTCGGCTTTAGAAGCCTCTCCTTCTTGTTGTGTAGGCTTAGCCTTGTGCCTCTTATGTTGCTTTAATTGTGCTCTTAAGCTGCGGTTATATTGGGTCATCCCATTGACCAACCGTTGAAGGGAGTTAACTTTTACCTGAAGGACTGCATTATCATGATGAAGGTGTGCATCTATTGTCTTCCTCTCTTCCAATTGTTGGAGAAGTTGATGGTTTTCCCTTTGTAGCTCCTCTATAGTTAGGGTAGAATTAGTGATCTCTGAGGAAGTCTTAGGTCCTTTGAGATATGTGGTCAATTTATCAAATTTAGGATCAAGAGTGGTCATGGGTGAAGTAGGTGTGATGGGAGATCGGAAAGGTGAGGTAGGTTCTGATTTTGTTTTCCCTAGTGGCTCTAATCCATCCGCAGAGACTTCTCTAGGTTGCTTATGAGGGCTCTCAAGGTCGGAGGATACTTGGATAGGATCCGAAGCAGGTGGAGGCTTTGCATAAGGATTGGTTCTTATGTTCCGGGTACTCTTCCGAAAGGGTCCCTTACCCAATCAGTTGGCTCCTCTCTTGTTTGTGGGAATGATGGGAAAGTCTTGCTGCATTACTTCTTGGGGCTTCTTAGGTATAGGATCAAGAGAAAATGAAGGCATTGGGGGGTCAACAATAGGCTTCTTTTGGTCTTTGTTCTTGGTCTTTTTCCCCGATGAAGAAGTAGGAATATCAACAAGCTTTTGGTATTGTTCCGGTAAAGAGGGATTTTGTGCAAGGGAGTTTGGATTTTTTGGAGAGTGAGGCTTGGATGGAAAGATAGTTTTTAGGCTAAGTGGCTTTTTGTTGGTCTTAAGTGTCAAGTGAGGATTTGCAAATTGGTAGACAAAGGCATCCCAACTTTTCCCCTGCTTCTCTAGTTCAGTAAGAACGAGGAGTTTGATTAAACCGTGGGGGAAGAGACTATTGTGGGGGTTGGTCACATTTTTCCTCACTTGAGAGGACATTTTCTCCAGGCTTTTAAGAAAATAAAAGGGAAAGTTCAAAGGTTTATTTAACAAAAAATGATCCAACAATCTAAAGTGACAGGCTTTGAAGGTGGAGTATCTACCTTCACATGTAATTAACCTTGTGATGATGATAAGGGGATTGACCAATTCTAGATTTATACACTCCTTAGCATACCCTTTCACTCCTGAAATGCTCTCGAATTCGGGCTTAAACACTCTGTTGTAACTTGAGCATGACAATTGATGATTCTTGAACCACCTATCTCCCATTCTTGGAAGTTTTGTTGCAGTAGCAATTGACTCTTCTGTGACTGCAAAATTGAGAGACCCTACATGCCTTATCTTTCCATCAAAACGAACTGAAAATTGCATAGAAAGGTCATCATCATGGCCTTGTAAACTCAACATAAATGACCCCCAGCCAGCACGCAAGAACACTTCCCTACACTATGCAAATTTTGGAATGGAAAACAAGTTTGCATAGGAGGATGGTTCGTATCGCTTGGGCATTGTGACAGGAATTCACCAAGCAAGGGTGAAATTAAGCCACACAGAGACACAAATTGGGCACGTTTTGAGTGCAATTGGAATAGAGGGAAAATTTTACCAAGCAAGGGTGCAAACAAGCCAAGAAATGGCATGGGTTTAACATAGTCTGAGTGTGATTAGAAAAAAGGGAAAATTCGACAAAGGTTGGGCGCGATTCCTTAACGCAAAGCAGAGCAAATGGCAAGGGAGAATGAAACAATAGAGTGCCCAACCCAATTTTGGATGCTCTTATGGTGGAGTACGTTTCCCACATGCGCACACGAGCTTCCATGTGTGGGAGATTCGAATTTGATGGAAAGCTTGAGAGAAATGGAGTTGTGTGTACTTAGATCAATGTCCAAGTCTTTTGACTTGGACATTTGATCATAACCATATGAAGAATCTTTTAATCAATGCCTATAACAAATTTAATTAAATGTGATTGAATTCTAGTTCCCTAGAATCTAGGACAGTTACTAGTATGCAATGCAATGGCACTTCAAACGACACTTTAAACAGAATTGCATCCGACACCTCATCTAACACGTCATCCGGTACTTCATCGGGTACCCCTGTGTTAAGTGAATTTTCACCTCTTTTAATGGACAACCTGCAATTTTGAAGTATTTTTGACAACCATAGTGGTTAATGAGAAGAGGCAAAGTGCTTCGTGCTTACTCATTCTTCTTGTATATGACATATAGTGTCAAAACCTATAATGAACAAGTTATAGCAAGCATAAAACATGTATTGTCAAACCTACAGTATGCAACTTGTAATGGAAGATAACCAATAAAGAGTGGTCTGTTAAGCATGAGTTCAGTAATGTATAGCACATAGGAGTTAAGCATTTAAAAATAACATGACTATCAATGTAATAACCTGTATCATGGTAATAATACAAAAATTCTTGCAAAGACACTTTTCTCTAGGAAATAATCATTTGTCAGCTCATGAACCCCTCCCCCACACCTAAGTATTGTGACACCTCACAATCAAAAGTATAGGAAACTAGTCAGTATCCTCTAATAGCCGAAGATTTATAGTATGTCAAGTGTAAATATAAAATTTCATAGATTGGTCTGATGAGACAGTTAGGAGATGGCCCCACCTATAGGATAAGATATCCTATATATAGATAAGAAGAGGTAGGCAAGAGAATTTCAAGATAGTCTTAGAGTCATTTCCCAATGGCAAATTGATGAGATTCATTAACCTTAGCTTAACCACACATACTCCAGGTTAGATTTGTCTGCAAGAAATGTCGTACATCAAGACAAGTTTAGATTTATTATTTATTTTTGTCAGATCATCATCCTCACTAAGTAGAATGCCCCGCTACTAGCAAGCCTGTTCAGTACTCTAGTGGGTTTACCTAGTCATACCACAGGCCGATACCCACTGCCAGCAGACATGTTCAGTATCCCGACGGGTTAGCCTCTTAAAACCTCAGAGACTGGCCCTCCATCCTTTAAGATATTAGTATAAGATTGTTTATGCAAGAAGATGGGGGAACAACTCTAAAACATTTGTTTCTTTCTTTTGATTTTTAATTGGGATTGTATTTATGTTAGAAGATGATGTTCCATTATATTGTTTAGTGGTTTTCCTGATGTAAGGGGTACTTAAGAGGATGTGGCCTATCTAAAGATATGATATAATCAAGCTATTTAGTGTGTAGTGGATGGTACCATCGAGAAAGAACAAAAAAGTATCTCTAGGCTCAACTTACTTTCTTCTTTTGTAATTATGATGATATTTCCATGACTAACTGCTAATGAGACCTCTCTGTTACTCTTTGATAAAGACATTTGACTTACGTACTCAGGTTTCTTGGAAAAACTGTACGAGAGACCTCTAGGCTTGATAGTTATGGTATCACTTCCTTATACAGTGGTGAAGAGTTTCAAGAGCAACTGCTTTAGAATGCCTTAAAAATGATAATTTTGCAAAAACATGGCTAATTACAATAATTCGCTATTCATTTGATGCTTTAGCAAACACAAAATTCAAGTATAACAATGTTTTGATGAAAGATCCTTGAAACTGTGTACTCCTGGCGAACAATTATTTACAGAAACCTCTTAGAATTGCCTTATTAACAAAAACTATTTACATATATATAGTAGGAAATATATTTTAAAAAATCTTTCAAGAACAAGGAAATACTTCCCCATCTACTAAGGCCAGTGACTTGTCAGTTGACATGACCTGTAGAAAAACTTCTCTAGAAATCGGCTTATGATAAAATTTAAGTCGGTGTCCGTTTACCACAAAGGAGACTTTTCCATCATCATTTGTTTTAATTTTTACAGCTCCATTGTCATATACAATGTCTACCTTATAAGGACCCAACCAACAGGTGGTAAGTTTTCCTTTGAAGGTTTTGAACTGGGAATCAAACAACAGGGCCCAATCACCAGGATGGAAGTGTTTCTTTTTAATAAACTTGTCATGCCACTTGCTCCTCTGGTTTTGGACTAATATCGTCCGTTGGATGGCATCTTGCCTGATTTCATCCAACTCATTCAATTGTAGGGCTCATTTCTTCTGAGCCTCATCCAGGTTCAATCCTGATTCTGTGGAAATACGGAAGGTCCTTACTTGAAATTCTATTAGTAAAAGTACTTGTTTCCCGTACATTAACTCATAAGGGGTATGCCCAGTGGTATTTCTCCAAGTAGTTCAGTATGCCCACAAATCCTCTGGGAGCCTATCAGCCCAATCTCAGTGATGGAACTGAACAGTCTTGGTCAAAATGGCTTCTAGAACTTTGTTTGTGGATTCTACCTGACCATTGGCTTGCGGGTGGTATGGAGAAGATTTACAATGTTTAATCCCATATTTCTTTGTTAGCTCTTTCATTATCTTGGAAGTGAATTGAGTGCCTTGGTCGGTAACAATTTCACAAGGGACATCGAAGTGGGTAAATATGTCTTCATAGATAGATTCAACAATAGACTTCTCTGTGTCCTTGAATAGAGCTTTTGTCTCTACCCATTTGGTAACATAGTCCATACAAACCAAGATATAGTTCTTCCTATGGGACATGGGTGAAATTGGTTCTACAAATTCAAGGGCCCATTTTTCGAAGGGTTCTATCATAACTTGGGCCTATAAAGGCATTTCGTCAACTGACGTAGGTCTACCTATCAAACTATAACAACCTCTCACATACTTGGCAGCATCTTTGAAAATGCTAGGCCAATAGTAACCTGAATGTAATACCTTATATGTTGTGCATTTGTTAGAGAAATGGCCACCACATGGTCCATCATGACAACTTCATAGTATTTCAGGTACCTCGTCCTCTAGGACACATCTGCAAATAATTGAATCAAGACTTGTGCAAAAAATATCATGACCAACCCAAGAGTAATTAGCACTTTGTGTAATAATTTTCCACTTTTCATGAGGTGAAAAATGAGATGGTAACTTCCTAGTAGCCAAATAGTTTTCCATATCCGCAAACCATGGGGTATTGACAGAGAGGGAAAAGAGATGCTCATCTAGGAAAATATCATCTACAGGGATATCATCATCCTAATTCTTTATGCGGGAAAGAAAGTCAGCTACTACATTATCCTTTCTAGGTCGGTCAAGAACAGTAATATTAAATTCTTGCAGTAACAAGAGCCACCTAGTCACTCGACCATTAGTTATAGGTTTGTTCATGAGAAACCTAATGGTGGAATGATCGATGTGTACAAATACTTCATAACCTTTAATGTAATGACGAAACTTTTTAATAGCATGAACAACTGCCAAGAACTCTTTCTCTGTGACTGTGTAGTTCAACTCGGTAGGGGACAAGTTCTTGCTTATAAAGTAAATGGCATAGGAATGTTGGTCTTCTTTCTTCCCTAATACCCCTCCTATTGCTATGTCGGAGGCATCAATGGATATATGAAATGGGAGAGTCCAATTGGGCCCTCTAAGAATTGGTGCCACATACAGCTTAGCTTTCAGGGTTTCGAAGGCAATTTGACACTGCTCAGTCCAAACAAAATTAACATCTTTTATCAATAATACAAACATAGGTGCAACAATATTTGTAAATGTTTCAATAAACCGTCGGTAATATTTGACATGTACAAGAAATATTCTCACCTCTTTCTGAGTCTTGGGGGGTGGAAGTCTAATAATGACCTCAATCTTTGCAGAATCGACTTTTATTCCTTTAGATGAAACATGATGTCCTAGAACCATTCCTTCAATTAGCAACATTTTGCATTTTTCATGACTTAGGGATAGGTTCATTTCCTGGCATCTGATGAGGACTTTTTCTAAGTTGTCTAAGGCTTCCTGGTAAGTGTTTCCATAAACTGTGAAGTCATCCATGTAGACCTCCACACAATCATGAATAAGATCGATAAATATCCCTAATACTGCTCGTTGAAATGTGGCAGGAGCATTACACAATCCAAATGGTAAGACCCTATAGGCATAGGTGCCCCAAGGACAAGTAAAGGTAGTCTTGTCCTGGTCCTCGGGTGCTATAAGAACTTGATTGTACCTGTTGTACCCATCTAGAAAGGAGAAATGCTTCTTTCCGGACAAGGTATCTAGAACTTGGTCGATGAAAGGAAGAGGAAAGTAGTCTTTCAGAGTGGCCTTATTGAGTTCCCGGAAATCAACACAAATTCTCCATTTCTCGGTCACTTTCTTTGGAACCACTACTAGCAGGGATACCCACTTACTGTCGGAGATGGGATAAATAAATCCGACATTTAACAACTTTTGGATTTCCTCCTTGACTATGTCTTTGAGTGTTGGGTTCATCCTCTTCTGGGGTTGCCTAACATGTGTTACTTCCCCATGGGTGTATATATGATGGATGCATGTGTCAGGGTGTATTCCCTTCATGTCAGTGTATTCCCAGGAAAATGCTCTTATTTGTTCTTTAAGGATATCTGCTAACTGTTTCTGTTGGTTTGTATCTAGCTCGAAGTTTATATGTAAAAATTTCCCTGGAATAATCTCGTAGGGAATAGTATAATACATTTCGAGGTTTATTGCCAGATAATCCACAGTTGGTGTCATTTTTGTCATCGACGTTTCGAATCTGAATCGGGATTCATCATCAGGACTAATCGTCAGTTACAAAGCTTGCTGATCTTGGTCAATTAATAGTAGATGCGGGACAATTTTGAGATTGTAATTAGGTCGGCTATCTGTAACACCTTATTTCTAGAACTAAGGAAAAATTAAAAACAATTTAGAGTTAATAAATGATGATAATTAAGGTAATTGATAATATTCATAATTCTAGGTTTTCGATAATATTATATATAAGTCTAGGAATTTATTAGTGTTGAGTTATAAATATAAAGGTCTAGGGTTAGAATTAGATTGATTTTAATTGATTTATTAATAGTACTAGGAATTATTAAGCAGAACTCAAAACAGAACTCTAGACTGTCCTAGATGTTAGCGTTGCACTTAAAGCAGATGGGGAAGGATGTAAGGCTAATCAATGCCATTCAATTAATCTTAAAAAACTCAAGGAATGTAAAAAGACGCGGCAAACAAAGAGGATGCTACAACAAGCATTAACAATAAAGTTTTAAATTTGTCCAGCCAGGATCTAAACGACGAAGAATTGAACATCTTGAAGAAAGGATTAGGTTTTGCAATCGCTCCAAAGACCAACCCCGTAGAAAGCATAGTCTGCAGCATAGAAGAGAGCATACAAAACCTCAATGAAGAATATAGGGATGCTATCAGGTAGGACTGCGCCCTGGTCCTCAAGAATGCTAAACCACCAAATAATAACATAAGAAAAAAGGAACACGAAGCCATCAAGAACCTCAGGAACAACGAAAACATTGTGATCCTAAAAGAGGATAAAGGTGGAGCCACGGTAGTCATGAACAGAATGGATTACAACAACAAAATGATAGAGCATCTCACCACTACTGGCAGTTATAAAAAGTTGGACAACAACCTAATATCCAAGGTCGTCAAGGAAGTCAAGAAAGCCATAAAATCCCCCAACCTAGATGAACGAAGGAAGAAACGGCTAACTCTAACTTGCCTAATCACCCCTAGAATATATGGACTTCCTAAGATCCATAAGGAAGGAGTTCCCCTGAGACCAATTGTCAACATAATCGGCTCCCCAACCTATGAACCAGCCAAGTATGTGGTAAGGATCCTAGGACCCTTAGTTGGCAAGACAGATTCATACATCAGGGATTCAAAAGACTTCGTGGAACTCATAAAAAAGGAGAAAATTGAATCAAAAGATATGCTCATCCTCTTTGATGTGGTTTCACTCTTTACTAAGATCCCATTAAATGAGGCCATTCAAGTTATAAATGAGGTTGCAGACCCTCAAACAGCTAAACTAGCAGAAGTTTGTCTACAATCAACCTTCTTTAGCTTCCAAGGAGAGTTTTTCAAACAAACAAGCGGAGTAGCCATGGGATCCCCCTTATCCCCAATCGAAGCCAACCTCCACATGGAGAATTTTGAGAAAAATGCCCTTGAAACATACCCCCTCAAACCATCTATATGGAAAAGGTATGTTGATGATACCAACGTCAAGTGGCCTCATGGAGAAGAAGAACTGGGTAGATTCTTTGAGCACCTCAATGGTATTTCGGAGAACATAAAATTCACCATGGAACTAGAAGAGGACAACAACATACCCTTCCTAGATGTACTTATGACTAGAAAACAAGATGGTACACTGGGACACAAGGTCTTCAGAAAGAAAAATCACACGGACAGCTACCTCCATGTTGATTCCCACCACCACCCCTCACAAAAGATGGAGGTTCTCAACACCATGGCCACAAGGGCAGCGAGAATATCCGACAAAGATCATCTAAAAGAAGAAATATACCACTTAACTGAGGTCTTTAAGAACATTAGATATAGAGATAGAGACATCAAAAAGGCAATGGATAAGAAGGATAAAAGGACTCCTACCCAAAATGATCAAGCCTACAACTTAAAATCCTTTCTTCCCTACATCAGGGGTGTCACAGACAAGATTGCAAAGGTGTTAAAAAGGAAAGAAATTAAAACCTCCTTCAAACCCCTAATTACCATCAGACAAAGAATGAAGTCGGTAAAGGACCCCATAGACCAGCAACAAGGAAAAGGCATCTGCAAGGTCTCTTGCTCATGCGGGAAATGTTACATTGGGGAAACCAGATGATCATTTCAAGTAAGAATCAAGGAACATGAAGCTGACATCATAAATGAACGCACTCACACTTCAGCCTTAGCAGAACACTCACTTAAGACAAAACACCATGTTTTCCTTGAGGATACCAACATACTAGCAAAAGAAGACCATTAGTACAAGAGACGCTTAAGAGAAGCTCTAGAGATAATCAAACACCCCAACAACATGAACAGAGACGGTGGCCTAGAGTTAAGTAGATTTTGGCACCCATTAATCAACCAACTTAGGGAACCTTATAGATCGAATCAGGTTTGACACTGTCTCACTTTCCTGCTTGTTTGTGGTTTACCTCTGAGTCAGTTCATAGGTCTAGAAGTCTAACTAACCTTATATTACCCACTTTTAATTCTAATTATAGAAACTTATTACTACACTTATCACTAATTAAGCTATATATACCCTAAATGACACTTTCTATAATAATACTCATTTTTACCTTTCCAACCCTAGATTATCTTATACACTACTAATTACACTCCCAAATCACTTAAGACCTAAATTATCCTTTAGTAACCCTAGTTTTTTCACAATCACTTAAAACCTAATTCTTAAATTAAACATAATACCTAGACCTAATTATATATATAACTTTAAAACCTAATTATTAAATTAAACATAATACTTAGGCCTAGTTTATTTATATATAACATTATCAAACTGATATACTATAAACATAACAAATACACAATCTTACACTAACTTATCCTATAGAAACCCTAGATTTATAATCACTTCTAAACTAATTAAACTTAACACCTAGACCCAATAATAATACAAAATCTTATTAAAACATAAATTAACCCTATTTCTTAATAACCCTAGCTTATATATATATATATATATATATATATATATAACATTTTACACTACTTTATCCTATAAAAACCCTAGTTTTATTATAATCACTAAAACTAATTCTTAAACTAAACATGATACCTAAACTTAAATTCACCCTATTATATCATATTAAATCCATTTAAGAAACCCTAGTACTATCAATAAATCAATTAAAATCAATCTTACACTTAAAAATCAATCATATTAAATCTATTTAAAGAAACCCTAGTAAAAATACACAATCTTACACTTAAAACTATAATCACTTAAATTAATTCTTAAACTAAACTTATAATCACTTAAAACTAATTCTTAAACTAAACTATAATCACTTATAACTAATTCTTAAACTCAACTTATAATCACTTAAAACTAATTCTTAAACATAATACCTAAACTTAAATCCATTTAAGAAACCCTGGTACTATTAATAAATCAATTAAAATCAATCTAATTCTAACCCTAGACCTTTATATTTATAACTCAACACTAATAAATTCCTAGACTTATATATAATATTATCGAAAACCTAGAATTATGAAACATTATCAATTACCTTAATTATCATCATTTATTAACTCTAAATTGTTTTTAATTTTGCCTTAGTTCTAGAAATAAGGTGTTACAGATAGCCGACCTAATTACAATCTCAAAATTGTCCTGCATCTACTATTAATTGACCAAGATCAACAAGCTTTGTAAATGACGATTAGTCCTGATGATGAATCCTGATTTGGATTCGAAACGTCGATGACAAAAATGACACCAACTGTGGATTATCCGGTAATAAAACTCAAAACTACTCACCACAGAAATCTGAAAATAGTAGTATAAGACATGACATACTCATTTATTTCGAAAATAAAAGATGTCGAAGACAAAATGGATGGATCTAATTTTTCTTGAAATTAGTCCCCAAACATGTACGCAAATTGGGGAAAAGACTGTGGAAAGTCCACACATGTAATAGCATAAATGAATTGGTTTAGCACATTTTATGGTGTATGCTCCTGAAGTTACCTTGCATGGTCACTAGGCAATATGGGTTCTTCCCAGTCTTCATTCGCGTATGGACATTCAAGCCACCATAGATTTTCCATAATAGGTTGAGTTGGAGGGTAAATGGTGAGCTTCTGGATAGAGAGACTATTTGAGATGGTCATTTCTCCTTCTCTATAGCCAATAAATGCATTGGTTGTGGCTAGCCAAGGTATTCCCAAAATAACAGGATGGACTCGGGTAGGATCCTTTGAATGAATAACAAGAAAATCGATAGGGTACTCCCATGAGGCTAGAGTAACCATGAAATCATCTAAAATCCCTTCAGGTATAACCCTAGTCTTATATACTAATTCCAAAATGGTTGGCGTAGGCCGAAGAAGAGGTTGTAACTGTAATTGTTCCAAGGTAGTAGCGGTCATAACATTGATGTCTGCCCCTAGGTCTATGAGAGTGTTTCCGATGGAGACCTCCTTAATGGTTATGGTCAATACGGGGTTTCACTAGGTGGAGCTTGAGGGTTTCCTTGGTTGTGTCCTCCCCTCCATCCTTGAATCCAAGGATGTTGGTACTGAGTAGACTAGTTTTTCCAACCTGGTGAGTTCCACTATTGTTGTTGATAATAGGGTGGAACTTGGGACTGTAGATCCGGGTATGTGGGTTGATTCCTAGGCTGCCATGGCCTCCTAGGTGCATAATAAGACTCCCCAGGATCTCCACTCCTATAGATGGCTAATAAAATGTGCAATGATGGACATTTTTCAGTCACATGGTCTTATGTACAGAAGCCACAAACTGAAATTTTATCTAATGGGCACTCCCTTGAGGAATGCTTCCTCCTGCATCTTGGGCAATATATGCTCATTGCTGCATTTTCCTCCTCTTGTTTCTTTTTAAGTTTAAGGGTATCCAATTGGGAACCTATTGTGCTTAGGATATCTATCTTGAAGTTTTCTAAAAGTTTCCCTATCTCTTCTCTCGTAATACCACCTGAACAAACTAGTTTTAAGCTTCTATTGTAAGGGTCCCGAACATTCTTTCCCGTTTTGGCTCTACTCCTTGAGTAGTTTTTACACATTTCACATATTTCAGCAAATGGTTTATGAGAGATGTCACCTGATGCCATCAAGTTAAGCACCTCTAGATATTCTTCTGAAATCCCCTTAAGGAAAAGAGCCCTAATTGCATCCTCTAGGAGATCATGGTATTTTGACTTCTGGGAGATATAACCAAATCTTTCCATATAGTCTTCAAGGATCTCGTCTTCTAACTGTTGGACTTTAAAGATGTCATTACAAGACTCTTTGGTCTTGCAGTAGTCTTGTTACTTCTTAAGAAAGATTTCTTTCATGGATTCCCAAGACCTAATGCTAGATTCTCCCAATCCCATGAACCATCTTAATGCAGAGTCTTTGAGGGTGGCAGGAAAGAGTTTTAATTTCTGGGCATCTTGTACATAGTTGTAGCTCTTGCACAAGATGTCAAATTTAAATAGGAAGGTGTCTGGATCTTCACTATTTTTACCATAAGAGGTAGGCAATGCTAAGAGAGGAATATTCTTCATGTTGACATTCGAAGTGGTGTCTAAAATCGGAAACCCGAAGGTAGTTTCGGTTTGGTTTCCAGTTTCTTCTTCCTCTCTATGTCTTACATTGTTATGGTCCTCCTGATCATCCATATTGTCTTGGTTTCCAAAATGAGAGTACCTAAGTGGTTTTATCTTTTAAGAGAACAAGGTTTCCCTTTGATGAAAAGGTCTTCCTACTGATTGGATGTCTGGGACTCTACTCGAGTCGGTTGAGATTATTGGTGCCAAAGTTTCTATGTTAATTTGAGAGATAATCACATTGGCTGAACTACCAAACAAAAGATTCACCTGTTCAGGGTCTATGATATCTTTAAAATTAGAGTCCCCTGGTGGTGGTGTAAAAGAAAAGGTTGTATTGTTTGGTTCTATGGAAGACTCGAGTGGTCTTGCCTCCTGTCCTAATATGATTGATGCTTCAATTTCTTGTTTTATAATGCTCCCTGTGTTAGTCCCTTCACAGACTATTTTAGCTCTTTGAGTCGAGCTAGCTTTTTTTTTCGGTATGAGTCTGTGGATTTTATAAGAGGAACATTCCTTCCCCAAAAGAGATCAGAAGGAACCTTGGTTGAAAGGTCTGATTTTGATTTAATGTATCTACCTTCTGGGTTTCTAGGCCTATTCATGAAAGAAAGAAAAAACAAAAAGAAAAAGCTACCATTTGATTCCTAGGTCTATTCATGAAAGCAAACAAAAAGAAAAACTACTATTGGGTTTGGGGGAACCTGCTATAGCAGATGCGCAGGTTCTTATCTCTCGTCTTAAAGCTCCCCCACCACCAAGCTAATGCTAAGGTCTAGAAATGATCTAATTCCTAATTACTTCTTACCTTAAGACAACTCCCCGACAACGATGCCAAAATGTTAGGTGATTTATATGTACTAAAAAAGACACTAAACCACCCTCGATTAAATTTTCAACCCGAGGTAAGTAAACTTAGAGTTGTAGCAAAATATATGCCAAAGATAAAAAGGTTGGTAGGAGTGTAGACTAACTAAGGAAAGCAACTATCTAGGGCTAATCTACTAAACAAATCTATCTAATGAACAAACCCTACTAAACAACTTGAAACTAGGTAACCTAAGTACTTTTGGGCCAAGAACTAATGGATAGTTCCTAAGAAAGCGCATGAAAACTTCTATGTAAAGAAAACTAGTTCATGATAGTAAGCAAAGGTAAACTACTAAGCATACTAAGCAAATGATGAAAGCAAACTACCTTTAACTTGCCAACCTACATTCAATGAGAAACTAACCTATGAAAGAAAATAAATAAGCATGTAAGCAAAAGCACCTATCTAACCTATTAAAGAAAATAGACAAGCAAGAAAAAACACCTAACTAACATATTAAAGCAAATAGACAAGCAAGCAAAAGCACCTAACTAACCTATTAAAGCAAATAGACAAGCAAGCAAAAGCACAAAGCAAAAGACAAGTAAGCAAAGACTTCTCATTGAACAATTGCCTAGCCTAAGAGGAAACTGAACTAAATGCCTAATGAAAAACTATTTCTCTTGCGTGAAAGGAAATTTAAATGCTCAATGCAATGCATGAAAGGAAATCTGTTCTATTGAAAGCAAGAAAGACTAACAACTAAACTTATGAAAACAAGAAACTATTTTTTCTAACTTATGAAATAAAGAAACTAACTTTAACCTATGAAACACTCAAATGTAATGCTGGTGGTTGCGTGAATGCCTTCAGTGGTGATGGATGATATCTCAATGACACTTGACAACAAAGGACAGTTCTAATGGTATAAGCTCAATACTAATTTCAATGAAAAAATGAAAGGTGTGAAGTAAACAGTCCAATGAAAACTTAGCCATGATAAAAGTAATGTTAAATACCCTGCATATTAATGTATAAACCATCAACATCATGATGAGATCATCATTATATAACTAAGAAATTCAATTACATCTTAATCTATGAAAGGAAATTGCGTGAAAGGAAACTATACTATGTCTAGTTTAATCATTCAAGCTATGATAAGAAAATGACTGAAAACAGAAATTAAAAACATGATATTAAAAAGTGAATTGACAATTACATTTAACCAATAACTAAGCAAGTGAAATATATCTAAAACTGAAGTAAGAAAGCTGGAAGAAAATCTATCCAGCCATCAATCTTTGTCAGAAGAAACTCAAATTAAAACTATGCTCTGTTCTAATTAAAAATCTGTTCTAAACTTGACTGTAAAAATATAAAAGAAAGCACAATTTATCATCTAACTACATGCAGGGTAAGTATAATGAGAGAGAGAATTTTTAATTGCACACAGAATTAGTAAAGAGACTTAGAGACTTTCAAGCCTTTTCTAATCTATAAAATCAACACATACTATCACAAATCATCATCTAACCTGCAAAAAGAAGTAAAACACTAACCTACAACAAACTAATTAATTAAATAAAAATATACATGCACAGGAAAATGAAAAGACAATTTAAATTAGAAAAACGAAAAATAGACATGAAGATAGTTACCAGACTATTGGTGCCCCCCCCAGCAAGTCGTGGTCACTCTCTAAAATCACACCACGACCTCAGCAGGCCAAATTCACCATAAAAATCCAAAAACACACTTTTGCCACTATTCTGGCAATGTAAAACTAGAAACAGAGCAAAATCATTTTTCTGGCAATTCTAATGCTTATGCTACTTGGTTAACAATCTAATGATCATCCTATTGGTATTTATAAGCTCACAACCCAGGTGGTCGACCTTAGGAGGGTTGAACCACCTCTAAATTCGACAAATTACATTAAATGCATCCATAACTAACAAAATGGAGGAACCCAATGATCTCCCTCTTTGGACAACTGAAATCGAGTTGTCTTGAGCTTAGTAGCTAGAGGGGGTGATGACAAACAAAACCCATGTGCTCTATTTGTCCACCACTGGCCGCCAATACTATAACTGCCAACTTGCCTTGCGTTTTTGTGCAATACTGGGTGCCGGAACGAGTGTCGGATCAAGTACCGGAACAAGTGTTGGATCAAGTGCTGGAACAAGTGCTAGACCAAGAAACATGGTGTGTTTTTCCTTGTAACAATAGAAAAACATGAATTAACTCTTGGAAACCATAAAATATGATAAATTAAACTTGATTGAATCACAAAACACGAATTATACGTACCTCATGCCGATTGTATCATTTTACCATAAAATTCTTCAAAAAACTCCTTTGAAAGATAAAAAACGCATATATACATATGGAAAAAAGTGTATAATAACATCATGAAGATGATCATATCTCGGGCCCAACAACATCATTCAGTTTTCTCAAATCTACACAGATCATTATCCTCCCTTGTTTATTTTCTTGGACTACCATAGGACTTATCCATTCAGATTCCTCTATTGGTTCTATGATACCATCTTCCAACATTCTGTCAATTTATTCTTATATAATGGATTTAGTTTGTAAGGTCTCTTCCTGACAAGTATTGCCTCAGGTTTGAGGGGTATCTTCATCTCACCTAGCTCCCCTGCTATGCCTTTAATCTCTGTAAAGTTCGTTGGGAACAGGTCATTGTATTCACATAGTAAATCTGTTACTCTTTCTACTGTTTGTTCATCCTAATAGTCTCCAATACTTTCCATTTTAGGATTGTCATTCATCTAAATGTTAACTTTCTTAACTTTGATTGGTGCAACAAATACTTCTGACTCTAGAGATGGACCTTCCACGTCTCTTTCTCCCTCAATCTATGTAATCTGAATGTTGTGTTGATCATCTTCATCTGGTGCTTCTTCTTCAACATGATAGCATGAAAGTAACTCTTTGAATGTCTGTCTGTCTTTTTTTTGATATTTTGTCATGATTTGAACCTCTGGTTCATTAGTAAATATCATTCCTTGTATTAGCTTCAACACAAAATCCATGTTGGGGTTCTCATGATCAAATGAGAAGGTTACTACGAAAGTTGTAATCTTGTCCACTCTGTAGTACCTCTCTGCATCTCCTGGTATATATACCATTTCCCTGGAATTCCTTCTAATGTATGGATAAAGTGATGAGGCCATTCCTCTAGTGGTTTCATCCTCCATTGTGCCTTGCACTTTTCCAAGTGTTACATTGGTTTTCCTTTTCCATCATACCTCTTCATTTTATTACTCCCCTTCTCTGTGTCGAATCTAATGCATAGTAGTTGTTTACACTAATACTAGTCCTGAATGGTTTCTTTATGCACGCCCCACCATATTGCATGTGTTTCCTTGAGCGCAATATCTAGGTCTAAGAGCCTCCGATTTTCTAATACTTACTCTTCATACTTTGTCAGAAATTCCTCTAAGTCATTTATCCCATGAAAACTGGGAGGTTCTCTTATCTTTGTACCAACCCATCTTACTGTACAATCTATTCTTGAGAACCTTCTTGTGGAAAATTCATCTAATCATTGTTGTCAATTATCCAAACCTATATCTGAGTCAGACACACATGATATAATGCTTCTCCAACTACGTACCCCATCTACAATTGGGTTGACATAATACTCTTCTCGCGAGGTGGTTCTTTATAACTGGTTTATTTCTTCCAGATCCAAATAAGTGGATTCTACAAACCTTTCTCCTTCTAAAGGATCTAATGGTGCAATGACTCTATATTCACCTGATTCAAACATCATTTTCCTTATCTTCAGGTTGATCTGGTTATCAAATGCCCAATCAAATCCAAGAAATTCTAGGTAAGGTGTTGTGCCATCTAATATCTTTATTACTTCAAAACATGTCATAGTGCGCATTCCATCCAAATCTATTGTCACACCTTTAAGCCTTCCAATTGGTAAAACTTTGTGTTGATTTGCTAATTTCAACTGGAAAGCTGAATAGCCTAGTGTTGGTTCTCCCATACACTACCATGTCTTCTTAGGTAAGACAGTTACTTCAGAGCCCAAGTCTAGTATAATATCTCCCATATTGAAATCTCCAATGTTGGCATTCAGTTTGAATTCTGTACTTGTCCTTCTTCTAGTATGGAGATGATTGACTATTTTTTGTTCTAACTTTCCTTCCTTCTCTGTGTTACATATTTCTAGCTGAGAAACCTTAACAGATGATGGATCATTCAATATCTTAACAAAGAAATGCATAATTGTTTTTATGGTACTAACTTTCTCTAAAGGTAGTCCTTTACTGGCATGGTCCATTGAGGAGGGTATTTCGTACATTGGTGAGTTCTGAGTTTGTTGCGCGGCTGATGTAGATGCAATATTTTTCTTGAGGAGCTCCTTTCTTCCCTCCTTGAATGTTTCCTTTTCTTTTCATGCATCAAACTGCTTCTGTAGTTCAATGTTCTTCTTAACCCATTGGTGTTGTGCTGGATCTTTTTTTACTACGTCAATTCTTATCTTGGCTCCTCCTCAAGTGAATATATTGATGTTTCTCCCATCATCTCTAGATTTTGCATAAATCCACTTGACATTCTGGTTTTTCTGGTTCCTTTTTTCTTGGATCTTCCCCAATAGTGTCAAACATCTGTTGCGCAAAAATACATACATGTCGCTGGTGGAAGTGGGAATTCCCTTGCTTAATGTCCTAGTTGTCGACAGTTGTGGCACACTAATGGACCTCTGCCTCATCCAAATCCTCCTCTACCTCATCCTTCACCTCTGTATCCACCTCAATCTCCTCGCAGTGCAATGTATTGAGGTACCTACTTATATTGCACATGGTTATATTGTGGATGCACATTGTTGTATTGTGGCTGCACGTTTTTATATTGCTACTGCGCATTGTTGTATGGTGGTGGTACCTGGTTGAACTGAGGTGCAACTTTTCCTATCATTATTTTTTCTTCCATCCTATACATATATGAACTTATTTCTCTCATCAACTCCATCATCCTACAATCCTTATCATCATGACCCACTGACTTTCAAAAATTGCAATATTAACTTTTGGGTACTATCTTATACTTTTGCATCATTGGACAATGGTATGGATCATGCCCATTCGTTTTACAAATCTCGCACCATGGTCCTCCTATTGGAAAAGGGTTTGGTACTCATGTTGCCATATACTATGCTAAAGTTGGACATTTGTTCTTATGGTGTCCTTATGTCCTGCATGTGGTACACCAAATAACTTGTCTTTTCTCTTTACCCTTATTCTAGTTAAGTTGAAATGTTAGGTTCTTTAGATCCTCCTTCAACTCCTCTATTATTGGATCTGTCTTTTGATACTGGTTTTCTTCTAGTTGTAAGGATTCCTACAAATCCTTTGCCCGAGTTTGGAACTTCTACTATCTTAATGGGTATTTCAAATGTGGTAATGGTGAGTTCACAAATAAGTTCCTATGTTTCATTTCAATCATGATATATTTCAACTCACCTTTTAGAAACTTTAATCTCTGGACAATATCCTAAACAACTCACCTGGTTTTTTCCTGATTTCAATCATTTCAATCATAAAATGGTCCTCTGAGTTGGGCTTATGAAATTCATTTATCAATATTTTTTTCACGTCTGCAATAGTCCTTGTTACTCCTAGTGAACTATTTGCATCTAGGCTCATGTACCAATTCAATTCATGGTCTCTTAGCGTGTTACATTTGGTGGATCGTTTATCAATAGTTTTTTCACGTCTGCAATAGTCCTTGTTACTTATGGTGGACTGTTTACATGTAGGCTCATGTACCAATCCAATTCTTATCCTCATCTATGATCTGCTTTCCTTCCCAGATCTTCTCACAGATGAATAAGTGTGTTTCAGGGTCCTCTGATTCCTCTCCATGAAATTCTGGTAACCTGATCATAGGATCATGTCCTGCCATTTTAAACTGTGTTAAACTAATTCCTCCATGCAGTGCAGATATTTGATTAATGCTTCCTGAACTATCTCCTCCATTTGTTTTTGCTTATTTGGATGTGTTTCCTGCTATCTTTCTTCCACTAAAATTTGGTTGTCTAAACGCTAGTGTTCTTTCTGGTGTGTTATTCCCACATGGGGTTGTAGGATCCACACTGACGATGACCTGGATTGGAGTTCTGTCTTTTGTTCCTGCCCTTGGACCTCCTGTTTTCCTTTCCTATGTTGCACGTAGGATTTCCTCAATATGATCCACATCCAGAAGATCCTCTACCTCTTCTCCATCACTTTCCAAGACCTCTCTATCATATATGGATCTCTTCTTGTTATTCATCTTATATTGGTAGGGTACTCCAATGTGCATCTTTCAAGCTATTTACATTATTTTCTTTATTTAGTCTTCTTCCATCATGATTTGTTCCATGGCCTCTAGCTTATTTCCCTTATCCATCTCTTCCTCCATTTATCAAATTCTCATCATTTATTCCCCCCTCCCCCATGCACGCAGGGAAGTTTAACTGTCTGATTCCATGGTCATCACAACATTGTTATACAATAAAATCTTGTTTGAAGTATATAACGACCTGATATAATTACCTTTGGGTCCTTTTAGAAAATCCTTCTCTACTGCGTTGTAAGACTTCGCAGTATCTGTTGCAAATTCGGTGATAAACCATGCAACAATATTGGCTAACCATAAATCTACTGCACACGTAAATTTGTTATTGACTTGTTGTAACTACGTGATATTCAAAGGATTCCACTCCTGTTGTCTGATTTGATTTGTTGGATGGTTCTCTTTTAACCTCAATAACCACTCCTACAACAAATGTGGGAAATCACAAAACAATACCTCATGCAAGTCGCTAAACACTTATTTGTCTAGATATTTGTGTGGTGTTAACTTAGGGTTTATGTTGTCCTTCTGCACAAAATCGAGTTCCTTCATTTTCAGCCATCTTTCGATCTCCACCTTTGTTGGATTTCATGGTATGAACATTACCTTCTATACCTTAATTCTCTATGTTTTTCTTCCACAGATCCCATCCACTCAATCCTATGCAATTCCATCTGGAAAAAAGACCATTTGTTTGGTTAGATCTCTCTTCCGCTTCTTCTTGGATTGACCCAGGTTCATATCTAAACAAGTTTCCAAAAAAACCCTCTAAAACTGTCATCCCTCTTGGTAAACAAGAAGGCAACGCCGCACGTAGAGCACACAACACAGTCTCACTCAGGATAGCTCTATGGGTGACTGCAATGCTCAAGTTCTTTTAGTCTAGGAATGAGTGGGGATCCGGGAGTATATTATTTCTTTCCTTTATGCATTAAACTTATTATTCATTCAGTATTCCTAGGATTCATTTACCTTTAGCCTCATGCATGAATTCTAATACATCTAGTTAATAATTTATTCATAAACTGATCATTGAAAGGAAATAAACATTCAATAAACATCACATATAACACAGGTTTTACTGTGGTTCACGCCCTCTTGGGCTGCATCCACAAATATTTGGCTTCTCTACTCTTTTATTTACTTTTCTGCAAAAAATATGGCGATGCATGCATTACATCTTCGATCATACAATCATGATGAGGTTAAGGAACCTTTGTGAGGTGGACTAGATCACACTAGGCTCCTCAGCCTATGATCTAACCCTCAAAATATACCCAATCAACTCTTCTACAACTCAAAAAAATTTTGGGTTATCAACAATATTTTTCTATTTACTCAACCGAAAAGACAAAATAGAACCCCAACCTCGACCTCCTAGGTTCTTATTTATACTATTTTACAAGCTTATATCCATTACAACATTTGTCAAAAACCCTAACCCTAATATGGTTAGGCTTTTCTTCCTCCTCACACATGGATTTTCCTTCTTGCACACTGCTTTCCCTCCCTTTTCACATGCTTATTTCTTGCGAGTTGTTGCACGTGCTCCCAAAATTAGGTCTTTCCTTCCAAAAATAGGTGTTTCCTCAAAAAGGCCTACGCCCAACACAAGTGACAAAATAAAAATGCACTCCCAAGCTTACTTATATCTCCAAAAAAAAATTATAAGTTGTAAGATGGAGTTAGATATATGGTAAATTTAACTATGCCATATAAAGTTCAATTGGAGAATAGGCGAGGTTTCTTTATTGCACCTAGATTCAGTATTTCATTTAAATTTCAAGGAAAAGTTGCCTTAGAGTAATATGCATGCCTAGACTCAGTTTTGACCCAAATTGTGTGGTTCAACTTGCAGATGGTGTAGTTTGTGATTTGACACATGTCTATGGAATTGTAATGGCATTTTCAGAGAAAACCCTACCTAATGTGCATAAAGGATAAAAAATTCCTTTTAAACCCCAAGGGACAAATTGTTAAAGTTATCTATATGTAACTGCATGCCCAAAGTTGGCCAAGGTTCCATAATTTAATATTTAAGTTGTAAATTGATGTTTAGAATATTTGTAACATGTTTGTACAATTAGTAGTGCATTTACAATCCAAAACAGATGATTTCTATGCACAAAGATTGAACATGACCTTTTGATGAATAAGAGGATGGTGGGTTATGCGAGAAACTGAGTTGAGTTTTGCATTTTTAGTTATAAAATACTATGTTGTGAAAAAATAGGCAAGAGATTCGTAGTAAAACCCTTGAAATGCACAACATGTTTGTAAAATGTAACCCAAGGTTGTATGATACCTTAGATTTGAGTTGCGCAAGTTGTTGGGGGTATGGTTTATCATAGTAGACATGTTCATGTTGTTAAATTTGCAATTGCAAGTTTAAAATGGTTTTTTTGTGCAAAAGAGGAAAAGTTTCCTTGTAATTTTAAAGGTAGAAACTGTACTAAGTGAAAAAATTAAAATGCATGCACAAGGTTCCTTGTAGCTCCAAAAATCGTTTTATAAGTTGTAAGATGGAGTTAGATAAATGGTGAATTCACCTATGCATCACAATTTCAATTGAAGAACATGAGTTGTTTCTTTAGTGCTCCTAGATTTGGTATTTCATTTAAATTTAAAGGCAAAACTACCTTAGAGTACAATGCATGCCCTAGTCTCAATTTTGACCCAAATTGAGTGGTTCAACTTGAAAAAGGTGTATTTTTTGATTTTACACATGTCTATAGACTTATACTGGAATTTACAGACATAAACATACCCAATGTGCATAAAGACTTAAAATTTACATGTAAAACCAAAGGGCCAAATTGTTAAACTTGTCTACATGAAACTACACACCCAAAGTTTGTTGGACACACTGACCACACTGAGACAGGGGGAGTGAATCAATGTGAGGCTATTTTTACAACTTCTTACAAAACTTTAGTTATCCATCACCATTCACAACATCATTACTCATTACTTCTATTCACACTTAGTTTCTTTCATGTGAATATATATCAATGACATATATTAACAATAAATAACTATTCACCATCACAATAAAGAACACAATGAACACCAGGTATATGTATAAGTTTATTTTGTATTACGAACTAAAATCCTTGGGGTTTATCAACACCAACTAAAATGAGCACAAACTCAAAGAGAGCACCAACTCTTAATGCAAGACCCACCATACAGATCTCAACACCAACTGAAAAGAGGAATATAATCCTCAAGTACAAGACCCAGCTTGTAGATAGAAATAAATCTATCAAACTGTACCAAAATTCTATACGAAGACAAGTGTATCAACTATGCACAACACAACCTGTCATAATAACCTATCATCTCAACTTGTCTCATCAATATCATCATCCAAATATGATCTACTCACAAATATCAATCATCAAGTCAACTCTCAACCATATGCACAATATCACCAAGTTAACCAACACGATACCTCTAGAAATACACCATACTCTCCATAAACAAAATACCATAAACCCTTACACAATACCATGTGCCAAAACCATGCCTTGAGTTATGTAGCAATCATCAAGACCTATACCATACCATGCAATTATTGGAACAATTCCAATATGAAAATATGATGTGGTTACCAAACTACCAACTTTCTGCAGCTGCCAAATATGTTGTCATGGTTTTGATGTCACGGTTCTATTGCCATGATTTTGTTGTCGCGATTCTTCTGCCGCGATATTTCAGCTGCACGTTTTCTGCCATTATTTTTCTGCCGTAATTATTTTACCATGATTTTTCTTCCACACTGTTTTTGCTGCTAATCTGCTCTATCAATAATACCTCCCAAATAACCTTTCACAAAAGGATATTCAATATGCTCAAACATCATACACATAAGAGACCCTTTCTCTCTTATTTATACTTATCCAAGTAGCTTCCTCTAGGATTTTTCTTCTAACCAACTTACCCAACTTTCTTCTTTTGGGGCTAACCACTTTGTCCACTTACAACCAATTTATCCACAAATAGTAAACTCTCCACTTCTAGTTGCAACCAATTTATTTTTAATTTTTTTTTTGATACAACCATTTAACCCATGATTAACCACTTTGACTAGTCAACTTTCTTCTATGAGCTTCTAGAATAATTTGATTTCTTTGACCTTCTAGGGGCTTGTATACAACACATGAGGGTTCTCCAACTTCACATGGCCATAACTCTCTAACCGTGATGAGTTATGTGATGTTCCACATATCCCCGAAAATGGCATGGCATATACTAGCCATATGGAATAGTTTCTTTTGAAAATTCGTTGATCTTCAGTACATTATTACTCAATCAAACTTGGGTTCCCTAACCACACTACTGGGCTACACAACCACTTAACCATTTGGACTTCACAAAGCGTCTCTCCATGAATGATTTCACCATAAGTGGAACACTTTGAGAACTTTATCCAATAGCATCTTCCCGTGAGGGATTTCACCATAAGGGAACCACTTTGGATTTTATCCATTTGGTTCTTCCTATCAACCATGACATGGCATCAATGATACAACTCCCTTTAATACCAACACATCATTATGACACCACTTGACATCAACTCTTTGAAAACAATTACATCAATGACCATATAACCAATATTCAATATATCAATGATACAAACACGTGATACATCAATGACCTATCCATGCATTAGAGTTGTGCCATACCATACATCATGAATCAAAAAGATGTGTTCACAACGAATAAAGAATCATGAACAAAACATCAACCATGTACATCATGTGCCATACCATGTGCCAGCCGTGTACATCAACACCATACAATAAGATCTCATCACTGAAGTATATATTCCAAGAATATGTGCCAAAAAGTGTACCAAGCATATATCAGGATCATCAACAAGTGCCTCTATCAATGTACCATTAAAATCATCAACATGCCAACCATGTGCCTCAAACAAGTGTCATATCGCATATGATATGCCTCTATCATAAACCAAGTGCCACAAACCATGTGTCAATATGTGTATCTCAACCATCAAACATCAAATAATGTACCAACCAAGCACCACAACAAGTTTCTCAACTATCCCATACATCATGTACCAAATTATATGCTAAGCAAGTAATACCAATGATGTATTTTAACCAAGTACTATCACCCACAGTCATCTTCCATCTACAAGTGCATCAACCATGCCCCAAACATGTATTACAATCTGCACCATAGCAAGTGCATCATCCATGCACCAAACTTCAACAGGATGAACCACAGTCAAGATGTGTTCCCATATATGTATGCCATATCAACCATAGACCATGTGCCAATCATATTGCTAGCAATTTCCTTAACCATTGTACCAAGTATGTACCAATCATGCATCAACTATAGATCAAGCTATGACTCATCAATAATGTACAACATAATCACCTCATCAACTCATCAACTACATGTCCTAGTATGTAGCTCAACCACATGCCAAATGCATGCACCAAAAACATCCAAAAAATATGCCTCTAACAATACATCATAAGATATATCAGTGGAGCTCACATATGTACCATCCATGTACCATGAAATATCTTCCTCAAACACCATTCACTATTGCAAGTACTAATCAACCAATAGTACCTCTACACATGTATCAATATTGTTCCTTAATACATCAATGATATCTCTAGCTAGCCCCACATTAACATGATATATCTCATATACAAGGTGCCATAACTTCACTGTCATAAGCGACATTGTTCCTCAACAGAAAAAATGCCTCATTCCACATTCTAGGGTTAGTACCATTTCATCTAAGATAGGCATCAAGCATATGTATCAACACTCAACCATATGTCATCACCATACATGCAAGCATATAATCATAAAGACCTACAACAAATCATGTCAAACCCTGCAAAATAGATTTATACCATCAAACCATGTTGCAACTCATCTGCATAACCTTCTTTTCCAAGGATTTTACCGCATGTACATGGCTTGTTCCACAGACATCTCGCATATGTACGCAACCTTTCTATAGGTCAGCTTGCATATGTAAACGAATTCTTCCACAGGAGCCCATGTATTATTCTAAAATTGTCAAGCATGAGATTTCCTTATGGATTCCTTTCTATTTTGATTGTTCAGTCTTCTTCACCCACTTCTGAAGGTGTATCGACTTCTCAGAACTTAAGCTCTGATCTTCCATGTTTTCAACATTGTCTCCCTTTCTAGATTCATGTGTTCTTCTTGTCATGATATATGAATCACTCTTCATGGAATGTCTTCTTGTGTTCCATCAATCCTGGGATTTGTGACCAAACCCACCGCAGTTGTAGCATCTCATGGTGTGACAATGAGCAACAATGTGTCCCACTTGATTACATCTCCAACACCTTAGGGTGTTATGAAACCCTTCATTATATTTCCTTGCATAACGTCTGCAATCCAAATCTTTGTGACCATATTCATTACATGAGTAGCGGTGACCATGAAAAACATTTTCATAACTTTGCTTTGGTGTCCACCTTGAAGGTATCTCTCTTTTGAATTTTCTTTGAGGTGTAAATATGGCTTCTTGATGTCTTCCTTTCTTTGTTCTTTTTAAAGTTTCCTTGCTTTGTGTAGATGGTTGACTTACAACATTGCTTCCACTTTTTGACAATGAAGGACTTACCTCGTGCTTCTTACAAGTGCTAGCTTCAAGCTGAGCAACTTCCTTCTTGTATCCAAGACCTAATTTATCATGTGGATATCTTTATCTATCTAGAATATCTTCCAAGATTTTTGAGCTATTCATGAACTTGATGTGAGTGTTTGAATTCTCTAATTTCTTTCTAAGATCAACAATTTCAGCTTCCAACTTATGGCATGACTCTTCCTATTAATTTATTTTATTTTTCAATAATTCTTCTATCCTTTTGGCTTCTTCAATTTGGGTCTTCATATTGAAATTAACTTCAATACTTTTGCTAAGCCCATCATCTACCTTCTTCTTTTCTTCTACTTGATTAATTATTTCATTCTTTAGTATTTTGATCTCTTCTTCATTTTATTCTAATTGAGTCTTTTTAATTTCTTCTTGTTCTTTGAGAATTTGTTTTAGTTCCATGATATGATTTGTTGATTATTTGGGTTGGTTTTCATTGATGTCAACCCTTGAAGAAAATATGGTAGCGAGTTCCAGTAGCACAAAGGTTTGGGTAATGGACCCAAGTTGTTTGATGTATAATAGTATGCAATTTAATATATTTGAAGGTAAGACTATTATAGATGGATATTACATGTCATTCCATTTCTGGTGGTATGTGGAACGTCACATAACTCCTCATGGTTAGAGAGTTATGGCCATGTGAAGTTGGAGAACCCTCATGAGTCATCTAGAAGCCCCAAAAGGTCAAAGTAGTCAAAGTGGGTGCAAAGAAGAAATTATTTAAATAATAAAGTGAAGTGATGAGTGTAATATAAGTCAAAGTGGATACAAAATAAATTATTTAAACAATAAATTTAATAGATAAATTACTAAGTGGACAAGTGGTTAGAAGTGGGTTAGCCCTAAAATAAAGAAAGTGGTTTAAGAGATTTTAGAAGGTAAATAATAAAGTAAAGTGATGAGTGTAATATAAGTCAAAGTGGATACAAAATAAATTATTTAAATAATAAATTTAATGGAAAAATTACTAAGTGGACAAGTGGTTAGAAGTGGATTATCCCTAAAATAATAAAAGTGGTTTAAGATGGTTAGAAGGTAACCCCTTGCGGAAGCTACATAAAAGTATAAATAAGAGGCAAGAGTCTATCGTTTAATCACACTTGAGAATATTGAATATCTACAAGTGACTGAGGTAACCAAAGGATATCTAAGGCGAATTTCAGGGGGAAGGTGAAGTAAACAAGGCTGAAATTCAAGGGAGGATAAATTCTTTTGATGATGCTTTCTAAGGTATGTTATTTATAGGTCATCTCACCATTTTCACAATAAATTTGTTTCTAGAATGATTCAGAACGCGAAATATGGAGTCCATTGAGGAAACATATCCAAGTAGCTGTGATAAAAATTTCAACTTGTGGGTTGTTTTATTTTTGGAGTTACACTCTGTGGAAAATAGGGTTAATGGCTAGTCCTGAAACTAGTCTAAAACAAGTGTTTCGGGTAAAAATGTCATAACTTATTCATAACAGATCACAATTTAGTAATCCCAAATGTATTGGTTAGATTACAATATGTAGTATTCTATGTACCATTTTCAGATCCAGACAACAAATATTATGTGCATGGAACGCTCTACAAGGTCACTCCCTAGAATAATCCATAATTCAACAAGGTATGCCATTTTTGCTATAACTTCTTTTTTGGGAGGTTACAAGAAGTGAAACCTAGAGAAATTGAAGACAAGACACTGAAGAAAATTGTGTACTATTTTTAGACCTTTTTTCATTACAGATACACAATTATGATTATTGCAAGTTAGGGTTGTTGACTAGTCCAAAACTAGTCATGTGAGACTAAAGTAAAATTTGATGAAAATGCTAGTCTCTTGTTGAGGAAGGTTTGTAGGTATGTGATCATATACACCAGGTCTATTACAGAGTTACAAATCAGATTTGGATTATGAAATTGATGAGGTATTTTGGTTGAGGTACATGTTGGGTACATGGTTGAGACAGGTAGTTGATGAGTTGGAGCATACATGAAGTGTATAGTTGATGATGTTGGTACATCTTGATGAGTCATAGTTGATGAGTAGTTGATGCATGATTGGTACATACTTAGTACATGGTTGGAGGCACTTGTTCGTAGTATTGTTGACACATGGTTTATGGATGACATAGCATACTTTTCTTGGTATATTATTAGAAGCACATATTGATGTTGGTGATGATTATGACTTGTTGTGTTATGCTTGGTTGATGCAATTTTTTTTGATATTGTGCATATGGTTGATAGTTGTCTTGGTGATTAGATTTGATTTGGTTTATAAGATTGATGAGACAAGTTGTTGTAATAGGTTGTTTGGACATGTTATTGTGATAGGTTATTTGTACAATTTCGGTGCATGGTTGATGCATTTGTTTATGGTATAGGTTGAGGTACAGGTTTATGTATGGTACATGTTGGAACAGGTTAATGGTACAGGTTGTTACAGGTTGTTTGGTGCAGAATTATTGGTACAGGTTTACAGTAGTATATCTCAAAGTGATAGTGTGACAGTGGTTCCATCATTCTACTTCTACGACAGGGTAGTTGGATGAGGAAAGGATAGGTGGTTGTATCCACCTTCCGGTTGTAGCCTCCTTCTGGTTGTAGCTAGAGAATTGGGATGTTAGAGCTTCCCTCAAGTTTTACCCTGTGAAACTAGGAGGTTGGAGCCTCCTTCCAGTTGCAGTTGGAAAACAAAGGAAGTTGGTGCTTCCAATGATTGTAATTCTTAAAGATATATAAGAAAAAACATTATGTGGTTTTCTCCCGCTTTGGGTTTCCACGTAAAAACACTGGTGTACTGTGTATGCCTATTATTAATCATTTGTTAATTGTTTATTTACTCTACAACTATTGGATGATAATGATACATTTATATAACACCTGCATTTTGTGGTTAAAAAGGATTAAATTTATCTATTATTGATTCACGCCCCCTCTCAGTAATCCAATAATTGGTATTAGAGTTGGTTCCTTCAGGAAACAGTTTAACCACTAGAAGGAGATCATAGATTATTATGAGAATGGAGTACCACTGTTCAATGGTTAGAATGGTTTAAAGTATGAGATGTGGAGTGGAAGGACAAAAATATTTTTACAGGCATAGGGGTATTATATTTGTCTATCAGACGTTACAAGATATGATAGTTCAAAAAGAGAAAAGTCTGCATCCAAGAAGGAATTTAAGAAGAATAAAAAAATATCAATGGATTTCATTTGGGAAGGATTACCTAATTCGGTAAGAGAAAAGGTCAGTAAATGTTCATTAGCCAAATAACTTTGGGATAAGTTACATGATATATAGTATTCACCCATTGCAGATTCATAAAATTTCAAAGAATATGCATGTATAGATCAAGAATAAATATGTTCACCATGTCAAAACGATTCAAAAGATGAAGAGTACATAATCAACAGAGGTATGTTTTTTTCTTTAATTGTGAAAAATGTAGACATCTTGAAATAGAATTCCATGACACAGAAAAACTAATTGAAAAGGAAGAAAAATATGAAGAAGAATTGATCAGTGCTTTAGATGAACTAAGAAAAGAAAGAGAAGAAATCAAGTCACTCAAGAAGGAATTGATGAAACAAAAAGAAAGTGCTCACATTTTTGAAGAAGCCCAACAGGTCATCAAGAACTTAAGAACTAAGCTAGAATATGCCAGAAAGATCAAATAAAATATTAAAGATCAAAAACAGTATTTGGAAGCCAACATAGTAGCATGGAAGGAAGAAGCAAAAAAGAGAGAGAAGATATTGACAGATCATCTCAAGGAAAGAACTAATGATCTAAACCAGCTTGAGTCAGAGTTTGGCCAAGAAGAGAAAGTACTTGAAGAATAAATAATCACATTAAAAATCCATCTTGAAGAAGCAAAAAGAACAAAAGAAGTCATGAAGTCTCAGATAATGAAGAAATAAGAAGAGGTTGAGAAGCTTGAAGAAGAAGCTATCACATTGAGAAGTAAAATCGTCAAGCTAAACAAGAACATTGAAGAGACAAAAACATCCACATCAGTTATAGAGAATAAAGAGAAGCACTCTAGGTTGCCAGAAAATAAGAATGAAGAAAATATAAAGAGTTATGCATAAGTACTCAACAGAAGGAATCATGGTCAACCAGAATATAAGAAAACTATTGAAGATACATATTCAAGAAGACCATCCAACTTCAAGACACAAAGAAGCTTCAATCATGATCATGATTAGTCAAGGTAGAAATTCATAAGGACTACAACACAAATAATATCATTTAGTCCCAGGTATGCAAATTTATTTTATGGTCATTATTTTTATTGTACTAATTTTGAACATAAGGTTACAGATTGCAGGGATTATAAAAGAAATGTTCAAGAAATAAATTCTTATGTGGCCCCACGCAACATTGAATGTTACAAATGTCATAACTATGGACACATAGCTAGTGATTATAGACGCATGATCGATAATTACATGAAAGAGAACACTGATATCAAATATAAGAAAGTATGGATAAGAAAACACGAAGAATAGGTCAAAAAAGACCAGGTCCAGAGATTGCAAGATCGACAATAAAATGAGATGAAGAAAATTCTACAGAGAAAAGGAAAGATGCTAGATACAGAAAGGTTTGGAAAATAACTGAAATAAAAGAAGGACATATAAATAGGGAACATGTTAAAGAGATTGTACTTTGAGGCATTGTAGTGAAACATGAATCTGCAGATAAAAGGAAATAAGTCATAGCTCAGAGAGATGATGAATCTACCAATGAAGATGATGATGAATACACATGAGAGAAGGAATTGTTTTGATCCATCTAGCTTAGAGACTCCCAGATAATATGAATAATAGACAAGGAGAGTCTATGCGATAGATGAGACAGACCAGAGAACCATCCTACGAGAAACTTGCAGAGTTTGAGTAGAAAGATTCAATGCATTCAGTTAGCAGAAGTAAAATATGATACATCAATAAGTTATAGTAGTACTTCATGATAGTACAGTGACATATGAGTCAAAATTATGGATAGTTGTGTAGTAGAGTCTTGGACAATATGGATAGAGATGGATTCATAAGAACTCTTAGCAGGTTTGGAAAGATATATGACAGTGGATGAGAGCATGAATTCCAAATTGACAGATATTTTTTGGACACATGCAGTGAATACAACAGCTCACATTAAAAACAGAGTAATGCTTAGAAACAACAATCACAAAACTCCCTACGATCTATGGAAAGGAATACTAGCAAATGTTAATCACTTTAGAGTATTTGGAAGAAAATGCTACATCAAAAGAGAAGATGGCATAATGGGAAAGTTTGACTCTCTTTTGGACAAAGGAGTACTTGTTGGTTACTCAAGTACAAGGAAAGAATACAAGTGTTACAATATGATATTGAACAAAGTTGTGGAAATAATCAATGTAAGAATTGATGAAACACATGGACGAGAATCAAAGGAAGAAGAAAATGAATCAATGGAACAAATTTATGAAGAAGAAGAAAAATATGAAGAAGAAATAGAAAAGGAAGATGAACAAGATCAGGCAGAAGTAGAAGAGAAAGTTCAATAAGTGAATCAAAGAAACCTAGTAAAGGAGTATAGAATAATCATCCTTCAGATCAGATTATCGGAAACAAGGATGCAAGAGTCGAGACTAGAAGAAGAATATATTCACTAGAACAAATGCACCTAGCAATCTTATCTATGATTGAACCAAAAATTTTTGAAGTGGGCAACAAGGATGAATTCTGGAATAAGGCCATGGATGAAGAATTGGATCAAATAGAGAAGAATGACACTTGGGAATTGGTTTCAATACCAAAGAATAATAATGTGATTGGCACAAAGTGGTTTTTCAAAAATAAATTGAATGAAGATGGACAGATTACAAGGAAACAATCTATATTGGTATGTAAAGGATACGCACAGGTTGAAGGAACTGACTTTGAAGAGACATTTGCCCCATTTTCCATAATGGAAGAAATCCGATTTCTTTTATCTTATGCATGCTCCAAGAATATTAGAGTGTATCAGATGGATGTGAAATCATATTTTCTGAACGGGGAACTTGAAGAAGAAATCTACATTGAATAACTAGAAGGATTCCAGTTGTCATAGAACGCATATTATCTATGTAAATTGAATAAGGTTGTGTATGGTCTAAAACGGGATCCTAGATCATGGTACTCTAGACTGGATAAATCTACAATAGGCATGTTCAGAAAAGGAAGTGCAGAAAACAACCTCTACATCAAGGTAACTCAAGATAGTATTTTATTAATTGAATTTTATGTTGATGATATTATTTTTGGAAGTACTGATGACATGTTAAGACAAAAATTTGCAAACAATATGCAGAATGAATTTGAAATGTTATTAATTGGAGAACTATCCTTCTTTTTGGGTCTTCAAATATGTCAAATAAACCAAGGAATATTTATTTCACAAACGAAGTATATCAAAGAAATGCTAAAGAAGTTCAAAATGGAAGATTGTAAACCAGTTATGATGCAGCAGACCCCCAAACCCTTGGGTCGAGGTCTGCACAGGATCGTTCAAATCTCCTTGAGCCGAAGTGGCTCTTTCGGATCCCTATCGGAACCTTCAATGAATCGATCCATGGGTCCTTATGAAACCCCCTTATGCGAACAGGCACAAGGTACGAGCTTCACCTTCACATGACCACAATTGGACCCTGTACAAGTGCCTTTCGCAACTCACAATCTCGCGAGTTGAAGCATTGAGATCTTGTGCTATTTTCCTACGAAATCTCGCAACCTCACGACTTGGAGTGTAGAGCCTTCATGCTCCTCCTTTGCGAAATCCCAAGATGTGATAGAGAAACTATTGGTTGATCCCTCGATGCGTGAGTACATGCCACATGTCACCCTTGCGGTCCCCACCTAACAGATGTGCCATGCATTCACACAATCTCTCGGCTCTCGCCACTTCGCAACTCCTATAGTTGAAACTAACACCTCTCAAAACCCGAGCTCCCGAAGTGCCAAAATCCCAAAATTCCACGCCAATTCCTGTCGCGACTCACGACTTCAGGATTTTCGTTCCACTGCACTCAACTCCTTGTCATCAGGATCCCTAAAATGTCAAAATGATCTAACGGCTTGTGCAAAACATGATCAACAGTCCACGTTGATTTTGGATCCTACAGTGATGAGTTTGCTTGCCTCTAACCACCCTACAACTTCTATGGATCCTACGGTCCTCGTTGTTTTCGTGAATTCTCCACAGAGAATTTCGACCGCTTGTTGCTCCTACGAAATGAACCAGTCATCTCCCTTCTAAGATTTACTTCTGCTGGATGAATTCGACCCTTGTCTCCCTTTGAAGTATTTCAATCTCTATCCTTCTTTGAAGTGTTCAAAGGTGTTATCCCTTCTGATCTTTCTCTTGCATCTCAAGTCTCAAAAGGACTCCTGCTCGCACTCCTTGTGACAGACTTTCAAATACCTCTAAGTATTTGATTCTTCGACTCTGTGCACTGCCTGCAACAACAGTCCTTCAAATCTCCCCTTTTGGTTGATAAGTTCTGAGCTTTCAACCAGCATGCGCACACCTTGCATGGATTTTGTGCTTCACTTGCATTCCTGTTGGAGTGAGAACAACAGTATCCCTCCTGAGATTTCAGAGATAAACTCTAAACCTTCGTCAATGCACTCCTTCTAGACGTTTCACTGCACTCCTTGCAAGAACTCTCACTCAGGAAGAGAAACAATTGAAACTCATTCTCTTTCTCTCATACTTCAAACATTCACATGAAATCATACATACACACAGTATTAAATAAAATGCATAACATAGAGAATAAAACAACTGTGAGTATACCATTCACCATGTATAAACATAAAACATCATAACACCATGAGTCTGATTCAAAGCTTCATATATTAATTCAAAGCTCCTGTACATGGGTTCTTCTCTACGGCTCTCTTTGTGCAAATCTCTTCTTCTGTGTTATGCTAATGTTACAATTACTAATGGTACAAAGGCTATAAATTCTAACCTTGTACAATATCTACTGCAAACTGATATTCAGAAAAAAAACAGAAAAGATACAATGGCAAATTCAAACATTACACAGAGATTTTTCACCTAGAAACCCAAACTGGGAAAACCAACATATATTATATTCATACATTGTTTTACATTGTTTACAATACAATATACATATAGGAGCTAGCGGCATCCAAAACCCTAACCCAATGACCTGGATTAGTCCAAAACCCTAATTCCTTAACTGGAAATAGAAAACCATCGGAAAAAACCATGTGCTGAAAAACCACCTAATATCATGTGGTCCCAGAAATATGTCGTCCCGAAAATATGTCAGCCTGGCAGAAATAAGTCGGCCCGGAAAAAAAAATTCGGGGGCATTGCCCCTGAAACCCCACGCGGGGGGCTCCACCCCCCTGCACCCCCCCTCTAACCCCCTTGCGCGCCCGTCACAGGCGCTCAGACACTACTACTCATGCAAAGAATATAACACATACCCAACAAAGGCGAGGGTGTCTATATCCATTTTCCCTCCTGTTCCTAAAAACTGTCTAATCTATCATTCAAATCTACCTACTTTCATTAACTATGCATAAATGCCTTAATGTTTTACAGATGAGAGCAATCGCTCAAGATATATTTACAACCTCCAAGATATAAATGAAAGTATGCCATGTTCCTAACTATTACATTAATATCCACTCCCTTAAACTTTCAAAACATTTCAAAACGTGAAAAATGCATGTTGCACTTTCCAGTTGTCCTTCGCTTCCATGTTCGCTTAACTACTTATGATGCTCCTGCATCATACTCCCTCGCTTGAAAATTTTCATGAACTCCTGTTCATGAGCTCTTGCATGGTCTATCCATGCTTAGGAATTTCTGCTTCATCTTCCCAACTAGCATCTTCAACTGGATGTCCCTTCCACTTGACAAAGTATTCAAAATACTATTTTTTCTGGTCTTCCTGCTGACTCTCTTGTCAATTATTATTTCCATATGTGGCTTTTTAGCTACAGGCATTTGTTTGGTCCACTGAATCTTTGTCTGTTCATCATTTGTTCCTATTTCTTCAGCTCTGTAAGGGTACAAATCTGCAACATTGAATATCGGTGAAATTATGATCCCATCGGGTAATTCAATCTCTGTAAGGTAGCTAGAGAGGTAGTGGGGGGGGCCAGAGGGCCCATAGTGATAATAGTGGAGGTCATTCAATGTAAGGTGGACTAGGTCCACTATATTATTAAATAAGGCCCACTATGATAGTTAGATATAATAAATGTAAGAGGACTTCTTTGAAGGTTCTACTTCTAGAAGATTCCTCCTCTAGAATGTTCTTAGGTGATGGTAGAACTATATAAAGGGGTTCAAGCAATGTAATGAGACATGAAGAGAAGTATTGTGTTTGGAGTTGAAGCTCATTAGGAGGAAACCCCCTCAAAGAGGCAAGTGAACAGGAGAGGATCCCTTCCATAATAGGATCCATTGTATGGTGTTGCCCTACCTCAAGGGTTTGGTAATAATATTGTGTGGTTTCTTATATTTTGCTTATGGATCTATTATGTATTCAGTATTTGTGGTGACTATATCTTCAGATCTAGTATTGGTTCTTAACAGTTGGTATCAGAGCACTTTCCTTGGCTGGAGTTGTGGGCAACTATTTTTTATTTTTGCAGATTTTTTTTCGGAGAAGAAAAAAGAGGGCCGCGACATTCCAGACATTTTCAGTATATTTCTATACAAAATTTGCAGAAAAGGATTGTAGATCTGAGTTTCTCTCAGAAAAACACCCAATTTAAAAAAACGCTTTCATAAGGGGGATGGAATGTAAGGTAGCTAGAGAGGTAGTGGAGGGGCCCAGAGGGCCCATAGTGATAATAGTGGAGGTCATTCAATGTAAGGTGGACTAGGTCCACTATATTATTAAATAAGGCCCACTATGGTAGTTAGATATAATAAATGTAAGAGGACTTCTTAGAAGGTTCTACTTCTAGAAGATTCCTCCTCTAGAATGTTCTTAGGTGATGGTAGCACTATATAAAGGGGTTTAAGCAATGTAATGAGACATGAAGAGAAGTATTGTATTTGGAGCAGTAGCTCAATAGGAGGATGCCCCCTCGAAGAGGCAAGTGAACAAGAGAGGATCCCTTCCATAATAGGATCCATTGTATGGTGTTGCCCTACCTCAAGGGTTTGATATAATAAAGTGGTGTTTTTCTATATTGTTCTTCTATATCTATTATGGTGCTTTTGTATTCAGTCTTTGGTTCTTAACAATCTCATATGTGTTTGCCCCAAATTTCTTCATGATCTTGCATGTTCCAATCTTTTTCATCTTCAGTTTGTTATATGTTCCCCTTGGGAACCTTTCCTTCCTTAGATGTCCAAGAACTAGATCACCAACTTCAAATTGAATTTCTTGCCTGTGTTGATCTACTCTGCGCTTGTATTCTTGATTGGAATTATGCAATCGCTCCTTGACTTGGTTGTGAAGCTCCTTCATTGCTTCTGTAAAGTCCTCTGCACTAGCGCTCCTAAATTCATTTTGTTCTGAATCTTTCAATTCAAAAACTCCCCTTGGCTGCATTCCATATACAATTTGGAATGGACTCTACCCCATGCTTCTATTGATCAAATCATTATAAGCAAATTCCACCTGTGGCAGAATGTGATCCCACTGACTGTGGTGTTCAGTCACTAGGATTCTCAACAAATCCCCAAAGCTTTTTTTCACAACTTCTGTCTGCCCATCCATCTGAGGATGATACGCTGAGCTAAAAGAAAAACTTGTCCCTAACTTCTTCCATAAAGTCCTCTAGAAATGTCCTACAAACTTGGTATCTCGATCAGAAATATTGCTCCTTGGAAAACCGTGAAGTCTGACGACTTCTTTGAAAAATAGGTTCGCAATATGAGTTGCATCACTGGTTTTCTAGCATGGTATGAAATGTTCCATCTTTCAAAATATGTCGACTACCACAAATATTGAATCACAACCTCTTTTCATTCTTGGCAGTCCCAATACAAAATCCATGCTCACTGCGTCCCACGGCCTTTCCGGTATGGGTAATGGTTGATATAATCCTGTGTTCTGCCTTTTCCCTTTTGTGTGCTGACAAATTCTGCATATGTCCACAAGTATCTTAACATATGTCCTCATTCCTGGCCAAAAATATGAGCCATTCAATTTTGAGAACGTTTTATCATGACCGAAGTGTCTGGCCAATCCTCCACTATGTTTTTCTTTCAGCAAATTCTCCCTCATGGAGAATTTTGGAATACATAGCTGATTTCCCCTGAACAATAACCCATACTAGATCATGTATTCAATCCATTGGCTTTTTCCCCTGAGAATCGGATTCTCAGACGCCTCATACACTTCTTTAAAATCTGGATCATCCTTGTACATTTCTTTGAGGTTATCAAAACCCAAAGTTTTGACTCTGAATTCCTGCATAAGAAAGCATTTCCTTCTCAAAGCATCAACAACTTTGTTAGCAGTTCCTGAAATATGCGTAATTACAAAAGTAAAATTCTGCATGAATTCAACCCATTTAGCATGCTTCTGGTTCATCTTGTCCTGTTGAGTCACGAATTGTAAAGCATGATTGTCACTGTACAAAACAAACTCTTTAGGAACCAAATAATGTCTCCATTTCTTCAGCAATTGTATGACAACATAAAATTATTTGTCATATGTTGAGTACTTAATCTTCGCTTCATTCAATTTCTCGCTGAAGTATGCAACCAGCCTATCGTCTTGGCTCAAGACTGCTCCAATTGCAAATCCACTCGCATCACACTTGACCTGAAAAGTCTTGCTGAAATATGGAAAAACCAAAATTGGTAGCTCAATGATCTTCTTCTTCAGCAGGTTAAAACTCTTATCTGCTTCCTCTGTCCAATGAAAAGCTTTATGTCTTTTCTTCACTGTATCCATCATTGATGCACTAACTCCACTAAAATTTCTGATGAATTTCCTATAGAAACTAGCTAAACCATGGAAGCTTTGAACTTCAAACACACTCTTCGGTGATGGCCAATTCTTAATTGCATTTACCTTTTCTGGATCCATCTTCAGGTCATTTGCAGAGATAACAAAACCCAAATAAATGAGTTTTGTCCTCATAAATGATGACTTCTTCACATTTATCAGCAACTTCTCTTGCTGTAATCTCCTCATCACTGTAGCTAAATGCTTCAAATGTTTTGCTCCTGTCTTGCTGAAAATCAATTTATCGTCAAGATATACAATGATGAACTTCCTAATGAACTCCTTCAGAACTTCATTCATCAATCTCATGAAAGTACTAGGCACATTTGTTAATCCAAATGCCATAACAAGCCATTCATACAACCCTTCATTCATCTTGAATGTTGTCTTTCATTCATCACCTTCTCTCATATGAATTTGATGATATTCGCTTTTCAAATCAATATTTGAAAAGAATCTTGCTCCACTCAAGCAATCTGTCAAGTCATCCATCCTTGGCAATGGAAACCTATATCTGATGGTAATCTTATTGATCACTCTTGAGTCTATACACATTCTTCAGCCTCCATCTTTCTTCGGGCTGAGCACTGTCAGAACAACACATGGACTCAAGCTCTCTCTAACCAATCCTTTGTCCATTAAATCCTAGACTTGTCTCTTGATTTCTTGATTCTCCTACGGCGTCAACCTATACATTTCTTTGTTTGGTAAACTGGCTCCAGGTATAAGATCAATGTGATGGATTATACTTCTGATAGGTGGCAACGAACAAGGTAGTTTGTCCACTACTATATCAGTGAACTCTTCCAACAACTTCTAGATTTATTTTGGTAAATCATCCACTCTTGTACTAGTCAAAACAATTCCAGGCTTCCTGACCATAATAAATTGTGTGTCTTCCTTCTTCTTAACCTCATTAAGAAGTTTCTTCCCACTCATGAGAAGTACAGTGTTGCTCATCTCTGGTTTTACTTCTTTATCCTTAATCGGCAACAACATGTGAGTTCTTCCATTCTTCTCCAGGGTGTATGTGTTATTTCTCCCATCATGAATCACATTTATGTCATATTGCCACAGTCTACCCAACAATAGATGACAAACATCCATGGGAATGACATCACATAGTATTTCATCCTTATATCCTCCTATTTTAAATTCAACTAAACATTGTTTAGTGACATTTACCTGATGTCCTTTTTATACCCATGAAACTCTATATGGGCTTGGATGTACAATAGTCTCCAGCTCCATCTTTTCTACCATCTCTGTAGAAATGAGATTGTCTGTGCTACCACTGTCCACGATGACTTTGCATACCCTATCTTTCATTTTGCAAGCAATCTGAAACAGTCTATTCCTTTGGATTGGGTTCTCTACCTCTTTCTTTGGCTTCAAGAGAACTTTCCTCACCATTAAGGATCTTCCGCCCTCAACACCTTCTACCTCAATATTTCATCCTTGTGCTTCGTCAATGTGAGTCTCACCACCTTCTTTCTTCCTATCTGGACACTCATAAGATTTATGCCCATTTTTTCCACAGACAAAACATTTCACTTCACCACCTCTGCCTCTTCCTCTTCCTCTAGCTCGAGGAAAAGTATTTCTATCAGCATACTACCCTCTCTGTGAGCTTCCTCTTCTCTCATGCTGAGTTTGAGGTTTCTTCCCCTCTTCTTGAGGTCTCTGAGTCCTGTCTTGGGCAATTGGTTTGCCTCTGGCTTGACTTCTGCCTCGACCTCTTCAACCTTTCTTTCGGCTCAACTTTTCTTCAGCTTTCAAAGCCATCTGATAAGCATCCTCCATAGTTCGAATGATCATCATGCTCATCTCATCTTGGATGTCATATCTCATACCATTCATGTATCTGACAACTTTTTCATCATCGCTTTCCCGATGACCTGCTCTGATATTTATCTGTAGAACTCCTCAGTGTATTCTTTCACTATCATTAGATTCTCTCTCAAATTTTGCATCCTCCGAAATAGAGTAATTTGATAATCCTTGGGAATGAATTTGGCTTTCATCTTTGCAACCATTCTATCCCAGCTTTTGATTTTCTGCTTTCCCTTGCAGCGTCTGTCAGCCTACAGTTTATCCCACCATAGTGCTGCATGCCCTTTAAGTCTAGTGACAACATGTTTGACCTTCTTCTCTTTCTCAACATCCTCATGGTCAAAGTATTTATCCAGAGTTCTAATCCAGTCTAGAAGCTCTTCAACATCCAGGTTTCCCTCATACACTGGAATGTCCATTTTTGCTCTGGCACCTATCCTAGCAACAACCCTCCTTCATGTCCAGCTTCATTTTCACTGTTAGCCTCACTGATATCCCCAGTGTCGACTATGCACCTCTGTGCTGTCTCCATGGCATCAAACCTGGCACGTAGTTCGCGCATTTCCCTTTCCATTGCTGGATCATGCATTGGTTTATCTCTTCTTCTCAGCGGCATGGCTAAGAAATGTTCCTCTTCCCTCTGCTATAGAAAGCAAAGAAATTTTTCTGTGCTCTGATACCACTTGATGCAGCATACCTCCAAACACTCGGGTCAAGGTCCACATAGGATCATTCAAATCTCCTTGAGCCAAAGTGGCTCTTTCGGATCCCTATCAGAACCTTCAATGAATTGATCCACAGGTCCTTCTGAAACCCCCTTATGCAAATAGGCACAAGGTACGAGCTTCACCTTCAAATGACCACAACTGGCCCCTGTACAAGTGCCTTTCACAACTCGCAATCTCGCGAGTTGAAGCATTGAGCTCTCGTGCTCTTTTCCTATGAAATCCCAAGATGCGATAGTCTGACTTCCCTTTCACACTTCTCGCAACTCGCAACCTTGTGAGTTGGAGTGTAGAGCCTTCATGCTCCTCCTTTGCGAAATCCCAAGATGTGATAAGGAAACTATGGGTCGACGCCTCAATGTGCGATTACACGCCACCTGTCACCCTTGCGGTCCCCACCTGACAGATGTGCCATGCATTCACACGAGCTCTCGGCTCTCACCACTTCGCAACTCCTGCAGTTGAAACTAAATCCTCTCAAACCCCGAGCTCCTGAAGTGCTGAAATCCCAAAATTCCATGCCAATTCCTGTCACAACTCATGACTTCAGGATTTTCGTTCCACTACGCTCAACTCCTTGTCATCAGGATCCCCAAAATGTCGAAATGATATGACGGCTTATGCAAAACACGATCAACAATCCACGTTGATTTTGGATCCTACAGTGATGAGTTCGCCTGCCTCTAACCACCCTGCAACTTCTCTGGATCCTACGGTCCTCGCTGTTTTCGTGAATTCTCCACAAAGAATTTCAACTGCTCGTTGCTCCTGCGAAATGAACCAGTGTTCTCCCTTCTGAGATTTACTTATGCTGGATGACTTCGACCCTCGTCTCCCTTTGAAGTATTTCAATCTTCGTCCTCCTTTGAAGTGTCCAAAGGTGTTATCCCTTCTAAGATTTCTCTTGTAGCTCGAGTCTCAAAAGGACTTCTGCTCGCACTCCTTGCGGCAGACTTTCAAATACCTCTAAGTATTTGATTCTTCAACTCTGTGCACTCCCTGCAACAACAATCCTTCAACTCTCCCCTTTTGGTTGATAAGTTATGAGCTTTCAACCAGCCTATGCACACCTTGCATGGATTTTGTGCTTCACTTGCACTCCTGTTGGAATGAGAACAACAGTATCCCTCCTGAGATTTCAGAGATAAACTCTGAACCTTCGTCCACGCACTCCTTGCAGGAACTCTCACTCAAGAAGAGAAACAATTGAAACTCATTCTCTTTCTCTCTCAGACTTCAAACATTCACATGAAATCATACATACACACAGTATTAAAGCAAATGCATAATAGAGAGAATAAAACAATTATGAGCATACCATTCACCATGTATAAACAAAAAACATCATAACACCATGAGTCTGATTCAAAGCTTCATATATTAATTCAAAGCTCTTGTACATGGGTTCTTCTCTACAACTCTCTCTCTTCATCTCTCTTCTTCTATGTTATGCTAATGTTACAATTACTAATAGTACAAAGGCGAGGGTGTCTATATCCGTTTTCCCTCCTGTTCCTAAAAACTGTTTAATCTATCATTCAAATCTACCTACTTTCATTAACTATGCATAAATGCCTTAATGTTTTACAGATGAGAGCAATCACTCAAGATCTATTTACAACCTCCAAGATATAAATGCAAGTACATCATCTTCCTAACAATTACATTAATATCTGCTTCCTTAAACTTTTGAAACATTTCAAAATGTGAAAAATGCATGTTGCGCTTTCTAGTTGTCCTTCGCTTCCACGCTCGCTTAACTACTTACGATGCTCCTGCATCAAGTTACCACTCCTATGAAAACCAATTGCAAGTTGAGAAAAGATGATGATTCAAAGTCTACACACCAGAGGCAATACATGTCAATGATCGATATCTTACTATATGTGATAGTATCCAGACCAGTTGTAATGCAAGCAGTTGGACATGTGGCACGATTTCAAGTAGCACCAAAGGAATCACATGTCTTATCAGTGAAAAGGATTTTCAGATATCTCAAAGGAACAAAAGACTTTGGATTATGGTATCCAAAAGGAAAGTATCTATAACTTATTTCCTACATAGATGCAGATTGGGCAGGTTGCATTGATGACCAAAGAAGCACCAATGGAGTAGTGTTCTACTTAGGTGAGTGTTTAGCATCATGGCTAAGAAATAAACAATCATCAGTATCTTTATCTATAGCCTAAGCAAAGTATATTGTAGCAACAGGATGTTGTAGACAGGTTCTATGGATGAAACAAACTTTGACAGTTATATAGGTTGAGTTTGATGATCCCATTCCAATCTATTGTGATAATACAAGGACCATCAATATCTCAAAGAACCTGATGATGCACTCCAAGATGAAGCACATTCCAATCAAATATCACTTTCTATGGGAACATGTTGTAGAGAAGAACATTAGAGTTGAATATGTTGGCACAAGAGAACAAGTGGAAGACATCTTTACAAAATCGATTCCAAGGGAAGCCTTTGAGTATCTTCATTAGAGACTCAGAGTAATTTCTACTCCAAAATGAATGCTTTTGAATTCTTATCTTATATGTCTTATATTTACATGAGGAAGCACCATAAAGAGGATAGTTCAGGTTGGGAGATCAATTTCAGGAAGAGTTCAGTCAGGGGAAGAAGCCCCAGATGGAAATATACCTTTTCCATTGATGACAAAGGGGGAGAGACTTATCAGATGAAAAAGTAAATGATTGGAGAAAGAGCACAGAGGCATGGTTCCAGGGGGAGCGATGGTCAGAGGGGGATCATGAGTGATGTGACTTCAATATTTCATCAACGTGTTGCCATCAATGCAAAGGGGGAGATTGTTGATTATTTGGGTTGGTTGTCATTGATGTCAATCCTTGAAGAAAGTATGGTAGCGAATTCTGGTAGCACAAAGGTTTGGGTAATGGACCCAAGTTTGTTTCATGTATAATTGTATGAATTTTAATATATTTTAAGGTAAGACTATTCGAGATGGATATTACATGTCATTCCATTTCCGGTGGTATGTGGAACGTCGCATAACTCCTCACGGTTAGAGAGTTATGGCCATGTGAAGTTGGAGAACCCTCTAGAAGCCCCAAAAGTTCAACGTAGTTAAAGTGGGTGCAGAGAAGAAAGTATTTAAATAATAAAGTAAAGTGATGAGTGTAATATAAGTCAAAGTGGATACAAAATAAATTAATTAAACAATAAAGTTAATGGATAAATTACTAAGTGGACAAGTGGTTAGGAGTGGCTTAGCCCTAAAATAAGGAAAGTGGCTTAAGAGATTTTAGAAGGTAAATAATAAAGTGAAGTGATGAGTGTACTATAAGTAAAAGTGGATAAAAAATAAATTATTTAAATAATAAATTTAATGGAGAAATTACTAAGTGGACAAGTGGTTAGAAGTGGGGTATCCATAAAATAAGGAAAGTGGTTTAAGATGGTTAGAAGGTAACCCCTTGAGGAAGCTACATAAAAGTATAAATAAGAGGCAAGGATCTCTCATTTAATCACACTTGAGCATAGTGAATATATACAAGTGATTGAGGCAACCAAAGGATACCTAAGGTGAATTTCAGAGGGAAGGTGAAGTAAAGAAGGCCAGAATTCAAGGGAGGATAAATTCTTTTGATGATGTTTTCTAAGGTATGTTATTTACATCTCATCTCACCATTTTCGCAATAACTTTTTTTCTAGAATGATTCAGAACGTGAAATCTAGAGGTAATTGAGGAAACATATCCAAGTATTTGCGATAAACATTTCAGGTTGTAGGTCGTTTTATTTTTGGAGTTACACTCTGTGGAAAATAGGGTTTGTGGTTAGTCCTGAAACTAAAACAAGTGTTTTGGGTAAAAACATCATAACTTATTCATAACAAATCCAAATTCAGTAAGACCAAATGTTTTCGTTAAAGTACAGTCTATAGTATTCTTTGTACCATTTTCAGATCTATACAATAAGTATTTATGTGCAGAGCACGCTCTATAAGGTATCTCTCTAGAATAAGCTAGAAATCAGCAAGGTATGTCATTTTTTCTATAACTCCTTTTCTGGGAGGTTCCAAGAAGTGAAACCCAAGGAAATTGCAGACAAGACATTGAAGAACATTCTGTGATATTTTTAGACCTTTAGACATTACAGATACATAGTTATGATTATTGCAAGTTAGGGTTGTTGAATAATCCAAAACTAGTCATGTGAGACTAAAGTAAAATTTGATGAAAATGATAGTCTCTTAATGAGGAAGGTTTGCAGGTATGTGATCATATACACCAAGTATACTACAAAGTTCCAAATAAGATTTGGATGATGAAATTGATGAGGGATTTTGGTTGAGGTCCATCTTGGGTACATGGTTGAGACAAGTAGTTGATGAGTTGGCACTTACATGAGGTGTATAGTTGATGATGTTGGTACATCTTGATGAGTCATAGTTGTTGAGTAGTTGATGCATGATTGGTACATACTTGGCACATGGTTGGAGGCACGTGTTAGTAGTATTGTTGACACATGGTTTATTGATGATGTAGCATACTTGTCTTGGTATATTATTAGAAGCACATATTTATCTTGGTCATGATTATGAGTTGTGTTATGCTTGGTTGATGCACATTTTTGTGATATTGTGCATATGGTTGAGAGTTTTCTTGGTGAATGATATTGGTGAGTATATTTGATTTCGTTGATAAGATTGATGAGATAGGTTTTTGTTATAGGTTGTTTGGATAGGTTATTGTGACAGGTTATTTGTATAGGTTTGGTGCATGGTTGATGCATTTGTTTATGGTACAGGTTGATGTATGGTACATGTCGGCATGGGTTATTGGTATTGGTTGTTACAGGTTGTTACAGGTTGTTTGGTGCAGGTTTATTGGTACAGGTTTATAGTGGTATATCTCAAAGTGATAGTGTGACAGTGGTTCCATCATTCTACTTCTACGACAGGGTGGTTGGACGGGGCAAGGACAAATGGTTGTAGCCACCTTCCAGTTGTAGCCAGAGAACATAGGGGGTTGTAGCCTCCTTCTGGTTATAGCCAAAGAATTGGGGAGTTGGAGCTTCCCTCAGGTTGTAGCTTGAGAAACTAGGGGGTTGGAGCCTCCTTCTAGTTGTAGCTGGAAAACAAAGGAATTTGGTGCTTCCAATGAATGTAATTCTTAAAGACATATAAAAAAAAACATTATGTGGTTTTCTCTTGCTTTGGGTTTCCATGTAAAAACATCGGTGTAATGTGTATGTGTATGATTGCTCATTTGTTCATTGTTTATTTACTCTTCAACTATTGGATGATAATGCTACATTGATATAACACTTGCATTTTGTGGTTAAAAAGAATTAAATTTCTCTATTACTTATTCACCCCCCCTCTCAGTAATCCAACATGCTTTGGGTACTTTTATAGGACTTCATTAATGCATTTTTCAAGATACTCAGAAGTAATTGAATAATGTCCTATTTCCATTCTAACATCACCTAATTCAAATAAAAAGTTTTCTTTAAACTTTGACAACTCTTCTTCTTCATCTACACAAACTTCTACTGTATCTTCTTCTTCATTTGTAAGAGAACATTCAACTTCACTAGGAGTATTATAATCAGAATATTTTGGAGAGTCTTTACCTTTATTTTCCTTGATGGAATTGTCTTCTTTTTCTTGATATACCTTCTCTATATTCAGTCATAGATCCTTGGTGGAAGTACATTGTCCCATACTTTCTTTGACAAAACTTGAGAGTCCATTGAAAATGGTCTTGAGAGATGATGCATCAATATTCTTTTCTTCCTTTTGAGATGTAAAATTTGACTTATTCTTCAAGGGAACTGATCCACCAATAGCTTCTTTCCAAACACCTACTCCTTTTGATTTCAAATACCCTTTCATTTCTATTCTCCATGCTCAATAATCTGTCTCATCAAAGATTGGAACTTCATCATCCATTTGTTTTTCCATGGATCTCCTCCAAGCTTGTTAATGCTTATAGTGAAGGCCTACTCTAATACAATTGTTGGACACACCGACCACACTAAGAGGGGGGGGGGTGTGAATCAGTGTGAGTCTCTTTTTACAACTTCTTACAAAACTTTAGTTAGAAAACACCATTCACAACATTATTACTCATTACTTCTATTCACACTTAGTTGCTTGCAAGTAAATATATCTCAATGACATATATTAACAATAAATAACTATTCACCATCACAATAAAGAACACAATGAATATCATATATATGTATAAGTTTATTTTGTATTAAGGACTACAATCCTTGGGGTTTATCAGCATCAACTAAAATGAGCACCAAATCAAAGAGAGCACCAACTCTCAATGCAAGACCCATCCTGTAGATCTCATCACCAACTGAGAAGAGGAATCCAATCCTTGAGTACAAGACCCATCTTGTAGATAGAAAACAATCTGTCAAACTGTACCAAGAGTCTATACCAAGGCAAGTGCATCAACTATGCACAAAATAACATGTTACAACAACCTCTCATCCCAATCTGTCTCATCAATCTCATCATACAAATATGATCTACTCACAAAGATCAATCATCAAGTCAACTCTCAACCATATGCACATATCACCAAGTTAACCAACAAGATACCTCTAGAAATACACCATACTCTCCATAAACCAAATACCATAAACCCTTGCACAATACCATGTGCAAAAACCATACCTTTAGTTCTATAGCAATCATCAAGACATATACCATACTGTGCAAAAATTGGAACAATTCCAATATGAAAATCTAATGTGTTTACCAAACTGCCAACTTTCTGTAGCTACCAAATCTGTTGCGATGGTTTCACTGTCATGATTTTGTTGCCACGGTTTTGTTTTCGCGATTCCTCTACCGTGAATTTTCTGCCTCACTTTTCTGTTGTGATTTTTCTGCTACACTTTCTTTGTCGTGATTTTTCTGCCACAAATCTTCTCTATCAATAATACCTCCCAAATAACCTCTCACAAATGGATATTCAATATTCTCAAAGATAATACACATAAGAGACCCTTGCTCTATTATTTATACTTTTCTACGTATATTCCTCTAGGGTTTATCTTCTAACCAACTTACCCAAATTCCTTATTTTTGGGGCTAACCCACTTCTAACCACTTTTTCCACTTACAACCACTTTATCCACAAATAGTAGACTCTCCACTTCTAGTTGCAACATATTTATTTTTAATTGTTTTCTTGATTCCCATTATTAACCACTTTGATTAGTCAACTTTCTTCTAGGAGCTTCTAGAGTAATTTAACTTCTTTGACCTTCTAGGGGCTTGTAGACAACACATGAGGGTTCTCCAACTTCACATGGCCATAAATCTCTAACCTAGAGGAGTTATGCGACGTTCCACATATAACTAGAAATGGCATGACATACAATATCCATATGGAATAGTTTCTCCTACAAATTCATTGATCTTCATTACATTATTCCTAAATCAAACTTGGGTTCCCTAACCACATTTTTGGTCTACTCAAACACCTAACCATTTGGAATTCACAAAGCATCTTCCCATGAGGTATTTCAGCATAAGGGGACCACTTTGAGAAATTTATCCAAGAGTGTCTTCCCGTGAGGGATTTCACCATAAGGGGACCACTTTGGAGTTTATCCATTTGGTTCTTCCTATCAACCATGACATGAAATCAATGATACAACTCCCTTTAATATCAACACATCATTATCACACCACTTGACATCAACCCTTTGACAACAATTACATCAATGACCATATAACCAATAATCAATATATCAATGATAAAAACACATTACTATGGCAATACTTGACATCAACCCTTTGAAATCAATCCTTTAACATCAATGACAACATAGAACAAAAAAGTTGGACAATGTTCCATAATTTAAGACTCAAGTTGTAAATTGATGTTTAAAATATTTATAACCTATTTGTACAATTAGTAGTGCATTTACACTCCAAAATGGATGATTTCTATGCACAAATATTCACAAAATTTTGATGAATTAGAGGATGGTGGGTTATGAGAGAAATCAAGGTTAGTTTTTCATTTTCATTCATAAAACACTCATCTGTGAAAAAATAGGTAAAATATTCCTAGTAAAACCCTCGAAATGCACAACCTGTTTGTAAAAAGTAACACAAGGTTGTATTATACCTTAGATTCGTGTTGTGAAACTTTTTGGGGTGTGATCTATCATAGTATGCCTGTTCATATTGTTTATTTTTCAATTAAAAGTTTAAAATTAGTTTTTATGCAAAAGTTACAAAGTTTGCCTTGTAATTTGCAAGGTCAAAATTGTACTAAGTGACAAAATTAAAATGCACACCCGAGCTTCCATGTAGCTTAAATGTTTGATTTATAAGTTGTAATATGGAGTTAGATATATTTTTAAATTTACCTATGTCATGTTAAATTCAATTGAAGAACAAGAGAGGTTGCTTTCATGTACTTATATTTGGTATTGTTTTAATATTGAGAGGGGGGTTGAATCAATATTAGCACAACAATACTTTTAACTACAATATATTATCTTCAAATTTATCAGTAGTGTTCAACAATTTATCATTAACATTCAATATATCATCAACAACATAAATCAACACTGCATAATAAACAATCATATAGACACAATACACCAAAGTTTACGTGGAAACCCAAATGGGAGAAAAACAAAAATATTTTTCTTATATATCAAAGATTACATTTATTGGAAGCACCAACTTGCCAATTCTCTAGCTGCAACTGGAAGGTGGCTCCAACCTGAAGGAAGCTACAACTCCCTGAATTCTCTGGCTCCAACGAGAAGGAGGTTACAACCCCCCAATTTTTAGGCTCCAACCTGAAGGAAGCTCCAACTCCCTGGTTCTTCGGCAACAATTGGAAGGAGGATACAACCCCCTTTCCTTGCCCCATCCTGCTGCCATGAAATATAAATGTAGACCAAAATATCATTACCACAATCACTACCACTATCAATCTGTCATTGTTAACCTATCACTTCCACTATCTCATCAACCTGTCACTGCCACTGATACTCAACATCAACAAAACCATATCCACTCATATGGATCACTAAGAACATCTCTCAACCAAGAACCCAACATCACCAAGACATGCCTCAAGCATGTACCATAACATTACCAAGACATGCCTCAAGCATGTACCATAACATTACTAAGATACAACCTCAAAATATGCATATAAACATACCTTTAATCTTGTAGCAACCTTACTAGATCATATATCAGAACAACCTAGAACAAGCATCCTCTTTACTTTACCTCAACCTCATTACCTAATATTCGCCAATAGATCAAGTGTTCACTAGATATATATTCAATGAACTTATCTGTAAGAATGTGAGACTTTTGATGTGTATTTATACTTTTCCATGTAACAACTTTTAAACCACTTTATCATTAATTAAGTTCTTGTTGTAACCACTTTACCCTTAATTAATTTATTGTTACAATTGTTTTACCCTTTTTCCTAATTTTAGGGTAATAATTGTTTTACCCTTTTTCCTGATTTTAGGGTCATAACTATTTTACCTTTTTTTTTCTAATTTTAGGGTCATAACTATTTTACCCTCTTTCCTAATTTTAGGGTCATAATTGTTTTACCCTTTTTCCTCATTTTAGGGTCATAATTGTTTTACCCTTTTTCCTCATTTTAGGGTCATAATTGTTTTACCCTTTTTATTAATTTTAGGGTCAACCTGTATTTTCTTGTTACAACCACTTTTCCCTTAATTAATGACTTTGTAACTATTTAGGGTTTCTTAACCATTCTTTAGGGTTTCCAATCTTCATGAGGCCATAACTCCTAAACCGTCAGGAACCATGTGGCATACCACCTACCGTTGAAAATGACATGACGAGAACTATCCATCCATGAGTATGTTACCTGTATTTATGTTTTCCTTCACTTTCAAATTCCTCAAACAACTTCGAGTTCCATAACCATACCTTCGAGGCTTACGTACTTCTTCAAGGGTTGACATAAAAGAAAACCAATATTTCAAAAATATCCCCCTTTGGAATTGATGGAAATATTGATGGCATGTACACACCTATTCTCATGCTTTTGTTCCCCCTGTGACCATCGCTCCCCTTGTCTCATGCCTCTTTTCTTTCTCTCTATTTACATGCCTTTGTTCTTTTTCTCCCCCTTTTACATCAATGGAAAAGGGTAACTCTCCTTGGGGATGCTCCCCTTGTCTGCAATCCTTTTCTTTTTTTGTTGATATTTCTCTTGATGGTGCTTCCTCATGTAAATATCTGATGTATATGAAAATCATTCAAAATATTTTTTACATGGACTCTTCATGTCTTCTACTTCTCTCCCCTTGTCTTTCTATGTCAAATTTCATGTGGATCACTGTGGGGTAGAAACTACTCCAAATTTTTGTCAAAGATACTCAAAGGTCTCCCTTGAGAGTGGTTTGGTGAAGATATCCATAATCTATTCTTTCATCCCAATGTACTCTAGCTTGATGTTCTTCTCTGTTAATATGTTCCTATAGAAAGTGAAACTTGATCATAATTTGTTTCATCTTGGAATGCATCACTATATTCTTAGAGATACTGATAGCGTTGGTGTTGTCACAAAATATTGAAATGGGATCATCATACTTCACTTGTATATCCTACAAGTTTTGATTCATCCAGAGAACCTAAGTGCAACATGTTACTTCTACAATATATTCTACTTCTGTTTCGCAAAAAGATAGTGATGACTGTTTCTTGCTCAACCATGATACCAAACAATCACCCAAGTAGAAGGTTGCTCCACTAGTACTAATTTTATCATCAATGCTTATTTCCCAATCTACATCTATGTAGGCGACCATAGATAGTTCATTCCCTTTTAGATACCATAATCCAAATTCTTTTTTTCCTTTGAGATATCTAAATATCCTCTTCACTTCCATAATATGTGTTTCCTTTGGTGTCACTTGAAACCTTGCAACCTGTCCAACTTTTTAGAATTCTGAGGCGGGGGTGAATCAATATGAGCACTTTATACCACTTATAACCACAATATATATTCTTTAACCTTATCAACAATGTTCAACAATTTATCATCAATGTATCATCTATGATTACATTCAATATATCATGAGCATATAATCATAAGCAACATCACATCAAATCCAAAGTACACCAATATTTACGTGGAAACCCAAATGGGAGAAAACCACATAATGATTTCTTATATATATCAAGAATTCATTCATAGGAAGCACCAACTTCCAAATTCTCCAAATGCAACTAGAAGGAGGCTACAACCCCCTATTTTCAGGATCCAACCTGAAGGAAGCTACAACTCCCTGAATTCTCTGGCTCCATCCAAAAGGAGGCTACAACCCCTTGATTCTCAGGATCCAAACTAAAGGAAGCTCCAATTCCCTGATTCTACGACACCAATCGAAAAGAGGCTACAACCCCCTTTCCTTGCCCTATATTGTCACCTTGAAATATAAGTTTAGACCAATTTTCACTATCAAAAACTCTTCCACTTTCACTATCACTCTATCTATGTCACTATCTCATCAACCTTTATAACATGTCACTGTCTCATCCACGAAATTGGATCTACTCTCAACTGCATGCAACTCATGCCAAGATTACCAAGAGAATATCTCAAACTATATGCTCAACATCACCAACACATGAATGTACCAAGATCATCAACATACCATCACAAGATATATGCATGTGCCATACCATGTACCAAAATTGTACTATACATCAATCTATACCACAACAAGTGCATCAACCATGCACTAACACCTGTACCAAACCATACATCAACCATGCACCACAAATGTTCCAAACCATGCATCAACCATACACATTTATACCATATCATCAATCTATACCACAACCTGTACCATCAACCATGTACCAACCATGTACATGCACATCAACACCATACCATGTACCATACTATGTGCCAACCATGCAAATCAACCATGTACATCAATCATGTACATAAACACATGTACCATACCATATACCATGTACCATATTACTCTCAATCATGTCATGTACCATACGATAAGCCTCAAGTATATGTTGATATCACAAAGGTGTTCCTCTAATAATGAACCATAACAACCATATACCAAGTACCAAGAGTATGTCTCAAGAATGTAACAATGTAACCTCAACCATATGAAATCATGTACCATCAAGGGCATGCCTTAAGAATGTGCCATACCATCCAATATACAAGACTAAAACAAATACATAAAATACATACCTTTACTCATGAAGACCTGAAGCATACCATCTTAGATCCTATAACAACCCTGTTGTACCATCAACCCTTGCTGCAACTTAACCAAGAAATTGTTTTCCTCATATCCACAACTTGCTCTTCTACTGCCTGCGAATGTACATGACTTGGCCTTCTATAGCCCGTGTATGTGCATGACCTGTCCTTCTGCAACCCACGTATATACACGGAATGTCCTTTTGCAACCTGCGTATAACCTCAGAAAACTAGGGTTACCAATTTTATGCAACTCTGAAACTTTCGCTTCTTCAAACCTCCGTTGCCTTAGACTTGATATGTTAGATTCAACCTTAGATTCAACCTCATATTCACTAATATATTTGACAAAATATAAAGCATAAAATTCACAAGATATATATTCAATGTAAGTCTGTGTGTCTAAATGAGAGACTCTTTGAGGTGTATTTATACTAATGCTAGGTAAACTATTTTCATTTTTTAGTGTTTTCTTGTTACAACCACTTTACCCTTTGATCAAGACTTGTAGCCAACTAGGGGATTTTTAACCACTCTTCGGGGATTCCAACTTTACAAGGCCATATCTTCCTAACTGTGAGAAACCATGTGGCGTATCACATATCACTGGAAATGACATGACATGTACTATCCATCTATGATAGTCTTCTTTGCAAATACATTGTCCTTCTTTTCCATATTTCTTAATCAAATTCGGGTACCAAATCCACACCATCGAGGATACCAAAATTTTCTATTGGACTTCTCCAAGGGTTGACATCAATCTATAAGGGTTGACATCAATTTCCAATATCAATATCCAAGGGTTGAAATCAATCTCCAATATCACTCTCCAAGGGTTGACATCAAGGACAACCAACTATCCAAACCAATTGTCCAACAATCTCCCCCTTTGGCATTGATGGCAACACTTAAACATCAAAACACTCATGCTCATGCTCCCCTGTGATCATCACTCCTCATCAATGTTTCTATCTCTCCCCCTTTGACATCAATGGAAAAGGATATCTCTCCTTGGGTTTGCTCTCCCTATCTTCATACCTTTTTTCTTTCTTTTCCTCTTTGACCAAAAGGGTAACTTGCCTTGTCTATATGTCTCCTCCCGCCACTGTACCTGTTGTAATCAATCATGGGTAAAAGAATATCTCCCCCTGTGGTTATGTATCCATGTCTATATGCTACTAATATTCCTTTCTAGATATTTCTCTCTAATGGCTTGAATTCTTTGCTTGATGTTGTGTAGATCGATGTAGGGATACATGTACATGTTTCCTTTCCTCTTATAGTGCTTCTTATTTTCCCTTGGTGCTTCCTCTTGAAATTCAGTGACATATATAAAAATAATTCATTACTTTATTTCTTCAATCACTTGTCATGTTCACTTGACCACATTATTCAATGGTTTCCTTCTGATGATATAGATTTTGTTGATGGTTTCTCTTTCCCTATTTTTTTGTGCCTTTCACTGCTTTTCCTTTCTGTGACTAAATGATTACATTGATTCCAATTGTAAATATGTTGACGTGAATATAACCCTTGTTTCCTATACTTGATAAAATTCTCATGAATCAATATATGTCCATATGTCACAAAGTATTCATGACTCTTCTACTCAATTGTCCACAATGTTGACCCATTTGTCACTGAACTATCATGAAGCCTTCACATGAATATGCTACAACTGATCATCACATGTTATTGTTTATAAGTATGAATCAAATATGTCCATTGATATGATGTATCTTCTCATCAAACTCTGCATGTCTAGAACAACCTGTATTGAAGCTATCCCTGCCTAAATACATATGTACAAGACAATCATAAACTTTTGCCTACCTACTGATACCTATGTGGGAACACTACTTCTAAACTCATCAATCTATTACTTTGTACTTCTCCTATTTGAATTCTCTAAATATGTCTTTGTAAATACTTAATACTTCTTGAAATATGGTTCTTTGATCTGTATTATCTACTACATGGACACCCCCTATTAATTATTTGAAGGATCAGATATTGTCACTGAGAGGGGGGGTGAATCAGTGAAATCATTAATTTATCAATTTTTTCTTTTGTTAATTTATCAATATTTTAACACAATATTTATCATGGAACCCAATTGGGAAAACCACAAACACTTTTCTTATTAACTGTGAAATTATGTTTTTGCATGTTACATAGAAGGAAGATGTTCTTCCTCTTAGATAAACACCCACTAATTAGGATGCACCCACACCCATGTTCACCAGCTCCAACCGGTAGGAGGGTTCAACCCCCTATTTAGTCAACTACAACTGACAAGGAAGCACCTACTCCCCTGAAGGCACCAACCTTCCCTTGCACCTCCCTGCCTCCCTTAATTTATGATTCTGGAAAACTTCTGAATTATATCTTTACTGCTCATATCCCTGCTTCTCTCATTTGATCTTCAATGTATCTTTTGCAGGGTAATAAGTCTTCTATATCAATTATGAACATCCTAACTATTGGTGTGTATCTATTTGTATTTTGATATTTAATGAGTCTACTGCAGTCACTCAATCTTAAATTCTCAACCCTCTTATATATATGCCTTCATTATAAATTTTCATGGGAATTCACACCCTTTCATCACACCTTTTTGTCTATTACATAATCACCTTTTTAAATAAGCAATCATGTTTTTATAAACATACATCTCTTTAATCTTTTATCTTAGCTTTTGATGTTTTCTTTAATTCATATAATTATTTAGGTTGTGAACAGTTTGTCATAGAGAGATGATATGCGATTTTAATTTGTGCTTCATGTTCTCATTAGTGCCACTTTTGTACTAATGTAGGAATCTGCTTCCATTTTTCTCTGTGTGATACAATTTAGACAAAATTGAAGGGATAAATGAACTATCAATGAATCATTGGAATCAATGAGATATTGGGTTCGTTGATGCAAGGCATAGGATCAATCATTTTAAAAACACATCTCCATAATCATTAGCCCATAAATTCTGAGCTCCTACCTTTTGAATGGACTCATTGATGAGGGACTCCTTCACTCTAGTCACATCAAATTGTAGCCTCTTGATTGTATTGTCTATACCTCCAATATATTTGAATAGAGTGACTATTGGATTGTTGTAATCCATAAACGTTTTTAAGAATCTTAACAACAAAGATGACAAGGTGTGTATGACAAGAATGTTGGTTGTGGAGCCTGATTATCTTCCTGATTCAGAGGTCCTTGCTTTCAGCCGTGTTTATACCCCATGAAGTATTTACACCCCAGAAGTATGTACACTCTTCCACGTGGGGGAGTGCAGAGGGGGGGTACCCCCTCTGTGGGGTCCAGGGGGTCTGGGGGCAAGTGGGACCCCAGCGGGGGTTCGGGGGTGAAGCCCCCGAAGCAAAAATTGCCTTGTAAAAGTATATTGTAATTTCATTGTAATTATGGACCGTTCATTATAAGGTCGCAGATATAACGGTAGAGATTATGTTAGGGTTTTTTGCCCTAGAAGGCAACCCTCTTTTATGAGGGAAATGTATTGCGGCTATGGATGATGGTGAATATTGTATTCTGAGAGAGGAGACTGTGAGAGAAAAAAGAGGAAGTTACAACGGGTTTTGTTGTAGGTTGTATCCCTTCATTTGCTGGATAATAATAAAGGAAGGACCTGGCAATTTCTCTGGTGGACGTAGCCCACATTGGGTGAACCACGTAAATCTGTGTCTCTCTTGTATTGTGTGTCTTTTGTGTTTTGTTTCTGCATTTGTTTTATTTTATTGCTCCATGTTCCTGTTTTTCTAACCACTGGTATTAGAGCGTAAGGTAACTCGCAGGAAAAGAGGGTTCCTGTTTCGAGTGGGAGCAATGTCGGAAGATGGAAAGTTTAGGGTCGAGAAATTTAACGGCCAATACTACCAGTTATGGAAGATGTAGATGGAAGACTATTTATATCAGAGGGATCTATTCCTACCATTGAGTGGAGTAGCAAAGAAGCCGGCGGCCATGAAGGACGAAGAATGGGATATTCTTGACAGAAAGGCTCTAGGAATGATACGGCTGAGCCTGGCAGCATCGGTGGCTTTCAATATTTTGAAAGAAAAGACAACGAAGGGTTTGATGGATGCGTTGGCCAAATTGT
>JASDQU010100799.1:564911-613912 GCA_032191745.1 Picea mariana | reverse complement strand
TTCAGAGTCCAGCATATACAACAGCAGTGGAGTTGTTGAGATCAGTCTCCAAGTGGGAGATTGTTGGTTGTGGAGCCTGATTATCTTCCTGATTCAGAGGTCCTTTCTTTCAAACATGTTTATACCCCATGAAGTATTTACACCCCAGAAGTATGTACACTCTTCCACGCGGGGGAGTGAAAAGGGGGGGTACCCCCTCTGTGGGGTCTAGGGGGTCCATCCCCCCAGCTGGGGGGTCTAGGGGCAAGCGGGGGTTCGGGGGCAAAGCCCCCGAAGAAAAAATTGCCTTGTAAAAGTATATTGTAATTTCATTGTAAATCTGGACCGTTCATTATAAGGTCGCAGATCTAACGGTAGAGATTCTGTTAGGGTTTTTTCCCCTAGAAGGCAACCCTCTTTCATGAGGGAAATGTATTGTGGCTATAGATGATGGTGAATATTGTATTCTGAGAGAGGTGACTGTGAGAGAAAGAAGAGGAAGTTACAGCGGGTTTTTCTGTAGGTTGTATCCCTTCATTTGCTGGATAATAATAAAGGAAGGACCTGGCAATTTCTCTGGTGGACGTAGCCCACACTGGGTGAACCACGTAAATCTGTGTCTCTCTTGTATTGTGTGTCTTCTATGTTTTGCTTCTACATTTGTTTTATTTTATTGCTCCGCGGTCCTGTTTTTCTAACAAAGAATTGGTGTCTTTTAAAAGAGGTAGAAGGGTTGGAATTAATCCAGTTTCTCTCAAACCATTCACATTCCAAGAAATCATATTTATTATGTTTGCAATGTCCAATGGTGAACTAGGCCTCGTGATAGATGGGTTATAGGAAACCCATCTAGGTTGCACTTTCTTATGAAAAAGCATTGTCCATGGTTATTCAAAATTGCTAATTGATGTTTTCTCCAACAACACTGACTTCTATGATCTTTGAGTTTTCATTAACCTTTGATATTTTTCTCTTTTTTTCAAGTCAATACATGTCTGGTGCAGTTGACTCAATCATGGATCCTTCAAAATCCTTATTCTTCTTTTTTTTGGTCAAAGGTATTTTAGAACTCTGTGTTTCTTTCTCACAACTACTTGACTGTGCAATAACATCAACAATTTTCTTGATTTTGTTGTATTTATTTTTCTATTTATTTTGTTGTATTGCGTCTTGTTTTTTTTGTATTGCTTCTTGTATTTGTTGCATTTCTTCTTGGAGTTACTGTGCAATAAATATTTACATGTAGCATTTTAGATGTGGTATCAAACAAATATTTTCCAAGGTGCAATCATGTAACAATTCTTATTCAGATGGATTTAATATTTAGAAGGAGCACATTTAGACTTTCATCAACACTCATCATAGCCCCAGAATTATCAAATTTCCCACAGTAATTTGGAGCATAGAATATGGTGACTAGTTTCCTGTCTGCATAAGGTTTTGTCAATATTCCTCATTATGATCATGTAGAAATACTGATCCATATCTTTTCCTATTTGAAACAACTTGGATCTTGTCATTCTCATCATCACAATCATGTAATCTGTCTTTGTTTATGTTCTTGTATGCCACATACATATTTATTTGTCCATAATAGGGATTTTTGTATTGTAGTAACAGAGTGATTTAATGCACATTGTTGTTTTTCCAATGCCAATGAACAACAGTGTCTCTCATCTATTTGACATCAGTGCCAATACCATTAATACCAACATGTATTGCCATATTGCCAACAATATCCCCATTTGGTATTGATGGAAATATTGTCTTCATTTATCTCCCTTTGACATCAAGGGAAAAGGTTTGAATGACTCCTCTTGACTTTGATCATTGTCTCTCCCTGAATTGATGCCAATTGATGTATTATTTTCTTGAGAAATTAGATTGGAAAAGAGACAACTCTAAATATTTGCCTGAGATATTCAAATACATCTCTGCTTAAGGGTTTTGTGAAAATGTGTTGGCCCTTGACCAAGTTTTGGAGATCCTTGATCATGTTTGACCTCTTTTGGGACTTCGACAGGCTAGTCGAAGTTAGAGCACAAGTTGAAGCGGAGATCGCGGGATCTCGACCCCTTTTTAGGGCAGTTTTTGGGATTAGGGGTTATGTAATGGGTAATGGATGTCATCCCATGGGTTTACCCATGTTTAGGCCCATTTTGTAATGTATAAATAGAAATCTAGGCAATGTAAGTAACGATGTATGGGTGTGGTGCTAGGTGTTAAGTATTGTGCTAAGTGCAAGTAATTGTAAGAGGCTTTGTGCATAGTGTTTGTTGAGACTTGCAGAGCTAAGTGCAGGTCATCTGTGGTGCTTTGTGTACATACTGTCAAACGATTTGTGTTGTAGCCTAACTCAGGGAAGGAGAATCTAGTGAGGTGCGCAGATCTCCTATCCTATGCAGAGTGGGGTTTTTGGGCTCTATGCATGTAAGGAGATTGACAGAAGATAATAAAGAAGAGAATATTTGGTGGACGTAGCCCCACATTGGGGTGAAACACGTATATCCTATGTTATGGTTTCTTTGTGCATTATTGTTATATTTTATTGATGTGATTTATGCTTAATGTTGATATATTTATGTATGATGCATTTGGTATGATAGCTTAGTGCTTGGTAATGTGAATTAATGTTAGAACTAATCTATCTGTCCATGCTAAGTGCTCAGATGTGTTAGATCTTGCTGAATATTGCACTGCTCTGTAATTAGGGTTTATGTTTGTGATGTCAATAAGGGTGAATGATAACTACTAAGTGCTTGTTAGAGTGGTGTAATCACAGATTTGTGTCCCAACTAAGGTTGCAGACACTTGAGTCCTATAACCACCCCTGCCTCTACCTCAGGTAAGAATTCAAGTACTTCACAGGTGTTGCCGAAAGGGCCAGTAGTTAGGGTTTTGTTGGTGCATTGTTGAAGTATTGAACCTTGGGTCTGCCCCTGTGCCAACAAATGGTTTCATTGCTGGGACCTAAAACCATGATTGTTGGGAACTGAAGAAAAGAAATCTTTGTGCATAGATCTATTACTTTAGTGTGCAATATTCTACTTGGCTTGCGAAGTTCTATCCTAAGAAGAGAAGTCTGATCTGAAGAAAAGAGGTAAGACCTTGAAGCTTTGTGCTCTAATAAAGGTAAGATAAGTTAAAATTTTTGTTTCAAAAGAATGAATCTAGGTATGTTTGATAAATTTTGTCCTAGTCTAAAAACTAGGGTACATCTTAAAGAAACAAGATTTGATATGAATAGATCTGATAGAAATAATGAAAGGTATGTTATCCCTATGCATGGAAATAATGTTTGGACTAAAAAATGGATGCATGATCCTAGAAAGAATTTTTTGCAAGTTAGTTACTGTGATCCCAGTGTGCACTATAGGAAAGGTTGGGGATTGTTTAAAAGAAAGAGAGGATTAACTCTTTGTTGTAGTTGCAGAAGACTGGGACATATTGCTAAGTAATGCCCTGGTAGAGGTCCTAATTGTCTTTGTTGTAAAGATATGGACCATGAAGTTTTGGATTTCCCTAAAATGATTAGAAGAGTTGAAAGATGAATATGAGACAAGAAAACTATGAGACAATAAAACTATAAGACAAGCCAAGAAACTAAGGATATGATAGAACCCCAGAAAGAATCAGAGACTGTATTACTACAGATGAAAGAAACCTTGAATGATCACAAATATATCAACTTATCAGAGGTCTTAAAAGAGAAAGAGTACATAGAAACAAGAATAGGAGACTTCGACATAGACTATATCCTGGATGAGGAAACACAGGTGAATATCATGACAGAAAGAACTTGGGAAATTTTGGGAAAGCCTAATATGGTTCCTTCATTAGGAGGAATAGGATTATTTAGAGGAAAGTTGATAAACCTATGTGGAAGACTTACCTAGACATCTATGAGTGCTCATGGCACTTCGACAGAAGAAGAATTTGAGATCGTTAAATTTGTTGGGAAAAACGTCCCATTTTCTATCTTGCTAGGGAAAACCTGGATTGAGAAAGATCAGATACGAAGGAAACAAGAAGAGGAGGATCTAGAATAGAAAAAGAAATAACTAAGAGATTTCATGGCTAGGAGAATAAAGCACTTACTAGAAGAACAAGAGAACCATTCGAAGCTACTAAGGACCAAAGATATGTATGTTGAAGTTGAAAGGACACAGGAACATTGGATACACCTATATATACAAGAGAGTAGAGCACCTACCCCAGAAAGACAAGAAGTATTACCCTTGTACCCTGTGAAATAACCTCCACAGTGTGAAGTTATCATGCCAAGAGAAGATAAGAACAATAATGGAAAGAGGAAACCAGTGATTCGGATCACAGGAAAGAAGGTCAAAAAGCTCAGTAAGAAGAGAAAAAAGTTAGAAAAATTGCACGAAGTTCTAGGGAAGACTTCACAGAAGGAAGGTTTCCAGAACTTGAACTCCACTGGAATATCAGTACAGCATATATTGACACTTCGCCATGACAAAGCAATATGACCGTTGGAGGCATCTCGACCATTAGAACGACGCTCCAGAATGGCTAGAAACGCAGTTATTACCAGAAAGTTCGCCATTGGACCGTTGGGACCACACCATAACGAATGGAACTACATTGATTGAAGCATTCCTACCCATTGGAAGAGTCCTTTATGATAATATCTATTTATCTCATAGAGCATTGCACCGAGAATAATTTTTTCCAATTGTGATTATCCGACCCCACAAAGAACTAGTTGATTTCGCGCAATGATCATTGAGACCTCGCCATCCATTCTGTTACATTGAGTATTGTTCACCAACTTGAGATATCAGATATTGAGTGTGCATGTCGGATGCAATTAGCACAGCAGAAAAATCTGTCGAAGAGATTCTAATAGACCTCATGGCCGAGAAGGTGGTGTCCACAGGCATCCAATACTCATTAACGAGAGGAGTGCAAGCCTCCCCGTCGAATGCTCGCGGATCTGGAAAATCTCGAGATGCAACTGAGAAAAGAACCAGGAATCGTGATGACTTGGAGAATCCGAAGCTAATCCCATCCATCCTACCTGACTACATCCCACCCCTGCCCAATGTGGTGAGTCATGGCAGTGTCTTGAGGGACTTCGACTACACAGTCATCACTGCGTACCTTCTGAAGGGAATACAAGAAGTCAGACCACAGTTGGAGATGATTCCAACCTTGAATATCGATGACTATAACCTAAGAGATCACAAGAGCTATGGCATGCTTGCACCTCACAAATATTTAACCAAGAAGAAGGGTAAGAAGTTGAAGATAATCCCCCATATGTGGACTATGGACATCATGAGGTCCATTGTCTTGAACGTGATGAAGATACCACATTTTGGAAGGCACTAGGAGGTTAACTCATGCATTAATCTCATGCTGTTGTGTTTCCATGGCGGGTATCTATGGCTAGACAGACGCATCATCGTCGATCCAGTGCTGATCCATAGGATCACTGAATTGAGCATGCAGAGACAAGACCCGCAATAATTTTTTCCAGGGAAGGTTGAAAATCGTGCCCTGGCAAAGAAGATCAAAGGCACCTATGGCGATATAGAGAAAGGGACGTGAGGCTACAAGGTAGCCTCCATTCAGAGTGGCACAGTGTTCCTTGCTTGCCAATTGATTTTTGGGAAGCTAGTCCGAAAGAAAAAACCCACGCAAGTCACAGGGTTTGTCATTGACCTCGCAAGAAACTGCGTGGAAGGACTACAGATGAACAGGGCCAGTTACCTAGTCAATCAGTTAGAAATGGACTTTCACAAAGCTCAGGATCAGGGCTATGAGTTCCATTTTAGCTGGCTATTGATCCTCATCACATTCATTGCTTGGGATATGCTTGAAGGTGCCACCTTCCCTAACATTGTGCTATTCGAGCCACTAGCTGCAAATTTCACCACGCTTTGGTATTCGAGCGATATGGGGAAACAATGGAAGTTGAACACAGTATTCCATACCTACTACCAGCAGTTGAAGAGGGATATTGAGTCTTTCCCTCGTATGACTCCAAAAACCCTGGATAGGTTCAGGCCCCTTATGAAGTTTTGTGCATATAGGCAATTTATTTATATTACTGCATGCACAGATGAAAGTAAAGAAGAGATTCAGTCCTACTACAAGCTCACAGAGGAGGATATGGAAGAAATCACTAAGGAATGGCCCGTAGAGTTCCTTATACTAGTCGACCAGGCAGAACTGTCTGACCCCAAACTCATTGGAAGTCCAGTGGTTACTCACGAAGTGTATGATGCACCCAACAGTAGCAGGAAGAAAAAGAAAGAAGATGTACAGGAAATATGCAGAACATTAGAAGAAACTGCATCAGATTCACCTAGAAGAGGAGGTGGTGATGAAGTAGACAAAGAAGAGCACAATGGGGAAGAAGACAAACAAAAGCAAGGTGAAGTAACACCGTCACAGAATCCCCTTGATGACACAGAGACATATAGGAAAAGAAAGGTTTCCCCCATGAAACCTACATCATAGAAGAAGTCCAAAGCTAGTAAGCCGAAGCTGCAGACTGTACTCATGGTCGATGACTTCGAATTCATTATCGTAGCTGTATCAGATGCCTCAGAAGATATTTTGCAGAGGAATGAATAAAAACAAGAAACCATGTATGAAAGAATTGAAGCAGAGCTAAGAGGAGTACAACATGCCCTTCACTCCAGCCGCACAGTGTCCATTGCGACCCCGCCATTAGAAGAAACAAAGTTGGGAGATGATCCTGCCCAACTCCATGGAATAGCTGATGTGATCGAAGCTCGCATTTGTCATGTGCAGGAAGAAAAGAATAGGCCACAGTGGCCCTGAAGCAATCACAAGAGGAAATCATAGAGAAACACATAGTTGCGCAACAAGAGAAGGATGGCCTCCAAATAAAGTTCGAAGAGGATAGAGCCCAGATCCAATACGAGAAAGAACAATTGATAACGGAGAAGGTTGGAGTTAATGAAGCAGTATGCGAAGCACCTTTCTTTGTGATAGGATTAGATAAAATGGAGGAAGACCTGGTGGAGAATCAAGTGGCGAATCTTGTTGAATCCATTCAGCAGCTTCAACAGAGAATAATAGAACTGGAGCTACAAATAGTGCCAAGAACTCCGCAGGAAGTGCGAGAGTAGAGAGAAGCAACCGCCTGGAGTGCAGTTGAAAGGATCAAAGCATTAGCTATGGAATGTAAACATCTAAGCAGTCGTAGTGCGAAGAGTTATGAGCGCCTTACCGAGGACCCTGAACTAAAGACACTGGAGTCGCAACTCCAAGAAGTAAAGCAGAAGACAACAACAATACAAGCACAGTTGAATCCCTTTTTAGCAGTTGAGCGAATTAAAATATCCCAAGAATATCACACGGATCAACAACAGGTCCATTCCATATAAAGAAAAGTCATGGAAGTGACTCAGAAGCTCTAGCCAGTCCAGGATGTAGCTTGCCTACTTTTTGAGGAGATTGAAGGCTCGGGAGAAGAGCTAGAATGAGTAGTCACTTCGGTAGAACAACGCTAGAGGGACCTGTGAACAAGGTATTTATTCATGAGTTCATCGAGTAAGAGGCCTTGGTGCAACAACGGGTTGAAGTAGATCGAGCCAAGCTCGAGGCTTTTGAGGTAGAGTTACCGAGTCCAGAGTAACTCGGGACGAGTCACATGTGAGTGTTGGGGGGCTGTTGGCCCTTGACCAAGTCTTGGAGATCCTTGGTCATGTTTGACCTCTTTTGGGACTTCGACAGGCTGGATGAAGGCGGAGTGCAATTTGAAGCAGAGATCGTGGGATCTCAGCCCCTTTTTAGGGCAGTTTTTGGGATTAGGGGTTATGTAACGGGTAAGGGATGTTGGCCCATGGGTTTACCCATGTTTAGGCCCATTTTGTAATGTATAAATAGAAAGGTAGGTGATGTAAGTAACAATGTATGGGTGTGGTTCTAGGTGCTAAGTATTGTTATAAGTGTAAGTAATTGTAAGAGGCTTTGTGCATAGTGTATGTTGTGACTTACAAAGCTAAGTGCAGGTCATATGTGGTGCTTTGTGTACAGACTGTGAGAAGCTTTGTGTTGTAGCCTAACTCAAGGAAGGAGGATCTGGTGAGGTGCACAGATCTCCTTTCCTATGCAGAGTGGGGTTTCTGGGCTCTGTGCATGTAAGGAGATTGACAGAATATAATAAAGAAGAGAACATTTGGTGGACATAGCCCCACACTAGGGTGAACCACGTATATCCTGCGTTATGGTTTCTTTGTGCATTATGGTTATATGTTATTGATTTGATTTATGCTTAATGTCAATATCTTTATGTATGATGCATATGGTATGATATCTTAGTTCTTGGTAATGTGAATTAATGTTATATCTAATGTATATGTCCATGCTAAGTGCTTAGATGTGTTATATCTTGTTGAATACTGCATTGCTCTGTAATTAGGGTTTATATCTACGATGTGAATAAGGGTGAATGATAACTGGTAAGTACTTGTTAGAGTGGTGTAATCACATATATGTGTCCCAGCTAAGGTTGCAGACACTTGAGTCCTGTAACCACCCCTGCCTCTACCTCGGGTGAGACTTCATCTGCTTCATAAGTGTTGCCAAAAGGGTTGGTAGTTAGGGTTTTGTTGGTGCGTTGTTGAAGCATTGAACCCTGGGTCTTCCCCTGTGCTAAAAAAATGTCTGCCACTTGTTATTGCACTAGAACATATTCCATTTTAATGTTTTTATTTTTATCCTGATCTCTTAGATAGTGGTATGTTATGGGAATGTGTTTTGATTTGGAGTGTTGGACATGGTTCTTGGAGAGACTTATAGCACTTGTTTTATCATAGTAGATAGTAGCAGGTTCTTCAAACATTATTTTTATGTCTTGTAAGGTTTGTTTCATCCAATCCACTTGTGTGCAACATTATGTTATTGCAATCTACTCAGCTTCAGTGGTAGATAGAGAAATTGAGGATTGTTTCTTACTTATCCAAGCTACTAGTGATTCTCCTAAGAAGAATTCTCCTACACTTTTTCTATTTATTTCATCTACACAACCTGCCCAATATGCATCTAAATAGGCTTTTAAAGTGAATAAATCCTTGCTAGGGTACCACAAACCAAGATCTATGGTTCCTTTAAATTACCTAAATATTCTTTTCACAACTTGGACATGGATCTCTTTTGGTGTTGCTTGGAATCTAGCCACCATCCCAACAACTTGCCTGACATCAGGTCTGGAAGTTGTTACATAGAGTAAACTCCCAATCATTGATCTGTAGTGTTTTGGATCTACAAATTTGGACTCATCTTCCTTGCTTAGTTTGCATCCAATTGGCATAGGTGTACTAACAGGTTTGCAATCCTATAAATGGAATTTCTTAAGAATATCTTTAACATACTTGGACTAATGGATAAAGAATCCTCTTTTGGACTGTACTATTTGTAATCCTAGAAAGAAATTCAGTTCACCAAGAAAGGACATTTCAAATTCTTTCTGCATTTTCGTAGCAAAATCCTTACTCATTTTTTCATCATCACTCCAAAATATGATATCATCAACATATACTTCCACAATAATCATGTTATCACCAACAATTTTACAATAAATATTGATGTATGTTGATCCTCTTTTGAGGCCTTGTACTTGTAAATAATAATCTAGAATTGCATACCAATGTCTAGGTGCTTTTTTTAGTCCATAGAGTGCTTTCTTTAGTTTACAGACATAGTCTCCTTTGTTAGTTAATTGAAATCCTTCTAGTTGCTCAATATATACTTCCTCTTCTAAATGTCCATTGAGAAATGTTGACTTGACATCCATCTAGTATACTTTAAATTTTTTGTAGCTAACAAAGGCTAAGAACATCCTAATTGCCTCTAATTTGGCCACATGTGCAAAGGTTTCTTCAAAGTATACCCCTTCAACCTGAGCATACCATTTACATACCAATATGGATTTGTTTTTATTACTTTCCCATTCTCATCCACTTTGTTTTTGTACACCCATTTAGTTCCAATGACATTCTTATTTTTTGGACTTGGAACTAGTTCCCAAGTTTGATTGTTTTCAATCTGGTCCAATTCTTCATTGATAGCATTGACCCAATTCTCATCTTTCCATGCCTCTTTGATTGAGTTGGGCTCAATATGTGACAAAAGTGCTATTTTTTTCTAATACAACAATTGTCTTCTTATCTGTACTCCATCGCTTTTATTTCCAATAATCAGTTCTTCATGATGATTCTTTTGAGTCATTCTTGAGGGTGTCTTTGTTTCTCTTCTTGGGGATTCTTCTCTTATCTATTATTCTTGAATATCTTCCTCATATTCACTAGTATTCATATCATCCTCTTCATTTTCTTCTTTATTCTCTTCTACTTCTTTTTCTTATATACTAAATGACTCATCATCATCTTCATATTCATTGTCAAGTATAGTCTCTTGATGTTTGATCCTTATTGTTTTTAAAACATCCACCTTGACATCTTCACTTTCAAAAATCTTATTTAATATAATATTGTAGCATATGTATGCTTTCTTGGTAGAAGCATATCCAAGAAAGATCCCTTCATCACATCTAGCATCAAATTTTTCGAGATTATCATCAAGCCTTTTGATGTAACACTTACTTCCAAAGACCTTGACGTATTTTACCGAAGGATTTCCCCCAAACCATAGTTCATAAGGAGTCTTATTACTATTAATCCTGAGCTAACCTCTGTTTAGTATGTATATTGTTGTCCTTACATCTTCCCTCCAATATCCACCAGATAATCTTGCTTCATTGAGCATAGTCCTTGCAGCCTCCTAGACTGTTCTATTCCTTCTCTCATCAATCCCATTTTGCTAAGGTGTTCTGGCAGTAGAGAATTGTCTTTTAATTCCATGAGTTTCACAGAGGAGGTCAAACTCTTTTGAGGTGAACTCACCACTATTGTCTGATATAAGACATTTGATTTTTGTCTATTTTTCATTTTCAACAAGGGTCTTAAAAGCTTTGAATTTGTTAAGTGCTTCTAATTTTTCTTTGAGAAAGCATACCGAACCCATTCTAGTGAAATCATCAATGAACAACATAAAATAGGACTCTCCTTGCAAAATTTTGGTCCTTGTAGGTCCACAGAAGTCGGTGTGAACAAGCTCTAAAGGTTTTGAGGTTGAGTATTCTTTTGTTTTTAACCTTATTCTAGTTTTCTTCCCTAGTTGATAGTGTCTAAACATAGGATTTGAGAGCTTTGTGATCTTTGGCAAGTTTCTTACTGCCCCAAGATTGATGACTTTCAATAAATTGTCAAATTTAATGTGCCCCAACCTTCTATGCCATAGCCAACTTTAGTCTACTAAATTTATATGACACTCCTCATTCAATTTTGTATTGAGTATATATACATTCTCGGGAGTTCTAGGAGCATTATCAACCAATTTTCTTGAGTCCTCTCTCCTAATCACACATTTATGGGAATCAAAGATGAAAATGTGCCCCTGATCATAGGTTTGGTTGAGACTTAATAGGCTATGTTTTGGTTTTTCAACAACCAACACATCCTTGGCTTTGTCTTTTCCCAAAATCGCAATGTCTTTCCTAAGTATGTTACCTGAAGCATTGTCACTAAATGTAACTTTACCCTTTTATTTCTTTAAGTTCAAAAACTTGTCCTTGTTTCCTGTCATATGTTTTGAGCACCCACTGTCAACATACTAGAGATCTTCTTTATCTTGGGATTTTAAGGCAATAAGACATTCCTCTTTTGATGTTTTTTCTTTCCAAAGTTTCTTTTTCTTTCTAATGAACTTTGGTTTTTCTGAGACTTCAATTAATCTTCAACTACTTGCTTTATGTCCATAATTATGACATCTAAAGCATTCTAGGTTCCCTTCTTGTAAAGGTGCAAAGGAGTTATAGTTTCTGCTTTTAAATTGATTTATTGTTTGGTTAAATTTAAGGTTACAGTTCTTAACCCTCAAGTTCTTCCTTCCATATGATCTGCAATTCATAGCTTTGTGTCCGAAATTAGAGCATGCAAAGAAATAACCAAAGAAAATGTGAGGATACCTGTTTTGATAAACCTTTGTTGGTGTTGTCTTATATTCCTTCTTGATGGGTGGAAGTAGTCCTCTCGAGTTCTTATCATTACTTGTCTTTTCTTCATCTTTCTTCTTGAATGTATTGAGGAGAGTAGCTGCATAAGATTTTGAGTTAACTTGGTTTTCTTCTTGAGAATAAACTTCTCCATTTTTGTTACTTGAATCCCTTTGTATGGTAATAATCTTATCTAAGATTTTAGAGCTATTTTCATATCTTGTTTGAATGAGTTTTTCATCAAGTTCTTTTCTTAGGTGAACTAATTCTGCCTCCATTTTTTCACAGGTTATTTGTTTCTCTTTAAGGGACATTTCAAGACTCTCTTCCGTCCTATTTGCTTCTAGGATTTTATTTTTCAGGTTTCTCATGAGTTTCTCCATCTCTTTTTCTTTTTGTTCATGTTTTTCCTTTTGTTCAACTACAAAAATTTTCAGTTGTCTATATATGTTTGTGTATCTTCTTAACTCATCCAAGGCAATGAGAAGTTCTTCTTCCATATTAACCTCTTCTTCAACTTCTGACTATTCCTCATTCTCAATTTTGTCTATCTCATTAGGCTCTTCAATACCTAGAAAAAGGACTTCATCATCATCATGGTCACTAGACTCTGATGAACTGTTGTTTTCTTCTTTTGAGTAAAAATTATTTTTCCCTTTGTAAATTTTTTTCTTGTAGTTGGGTTTTCCCTTCTTCTTGTATTGTTTATTTTTGTCTTCTTCATCTTCAGGGTCCTCCTTGGGATAGGCACACTTGGCTGTAAAGTAACCAACCTTGCCACAATTAAAACATTTGAAAGGCAGCTTGTATGTGTACCTCCCTGATCCCTTCTAAAGTGTTTTAATAAAATTGGCTTCTTCTACATCAGATTCTTCATGATGGTTGGGTTGAGTTTTTTTCTTCTGATTTTTTGTTTTCTTGAGCACCTTGAAAGATTCCTCTCCTTTTTGGAGCCTCTCATGACTTAATCTTAACTCATAGGCTATGAGGATTCCATACAGTTTATCCATGGTGATTTGATCTATATTTTCTCAATCTTCAAGAATGGACACTTAGGAATATACAACATAGGAAGTGTTCTTAGTATCTTTTCAACTAACTCATTGTCTGACACTTCTAATCCAAAACCTCTGATTGCATTAACAATATTATCAACTCTTTCGAAGTACTCTGAGATATTTTCTTCATCCTTCATTTTTAGACATTCATATTGTACTTTGAGAGTCTAAAGTTTGGCCCTCTTTACCTTGGAATCTCCTGCATATATAATTTCCAATTTATCCTAGAGTTGTTTTGTAGTTTTACAGTTTAGTACTTTAGCAAGGATCTTCTTACTCCGTCTAGCTTGTAGTGTGTTTAAAGCCTTTGCAGGTTCCTAAAATTTCTTCTTGTCTTCTTCTTCTGTGGGAGTGAATTTTGGAACATCATATCCTTTTTCAACTAATGTACATACTTCCAGTCTAATGGACATCATATAGATTTCCATTCTAACACTCGAGAAAACATAGTCTTCACCATCAAATAGGGGGACTTTTGCTGACATCTTCAATTGTTGATCCATCCCGATGTATATTTCTCTTCAAGTGATTTGAACCTTTAGTAAAGAGACCTACTCTGATACCAATTGAAGGATCATATATTGTCACTGAGAGGTGAGGTGAATCGGTGACAAAATTAATTTATGAATTTTTTATTTTGTTAATGCAATCAATATTTTAACACAATATTTATCATGGAACCCAATTGAGAAAATGACAAACAATTTTCTTATTAACCACAAAGACGTTCTTCCTCTTAGATCAACACCCACTGATCATGATGCACCCACACCCCTAATCACCAACTCCAACTGGTAGGAGGGTTCAACCCCCTGTTTAGTTAGCTACAACTGACAGGGAAGCACCAACCTGCCCTTGCACCTCCCTGCCTCCTTTAATTTATGATTCTAGAAAACTTTTGAATTATATCTTGACTGCTCCTCTCTCTGCTTCTGTCATTTCATCATCAATGTATCTTTTGTAGTCCAATAAGTCTTCTATATCAATCACTAAACATCTTAATTGTTGATGTGTATCTATATGTATTTTGATCTTCAATGAGTCTACTGCAGTCACTTAATCTTCAATTCTCAACCCTCTTATATATATGCCTTCATTATAACTTTTAATGGGAATTCACACCCTTTCATCACACATTTTTGTCTATTACATACTAACCTTTTTAAATAAACAATCATGGTTTTATAAACAAACATATCTTTAATATTTTATCTTAGCTTTTGATGTTTTCTTTAATTCATATAATTATTTAGGCTGTGAACAGTTTATCATAGAGAGATGATCTGAGCTTTTAATTTGTGCTTCATGTTATCATACACATCATAGAATCTCTTTGTAGTACTGCATTTAAACCTAAGCTTTCTTCCGGATATGTAAGGCTTCGTTCCATGATCATGCTTTACATGTTGTCACTACTTTATTACTTGTGGTATAATCTCTCAAATCTAATGATAGGAATTCCATTGAAAAAACTAATATTCTCTTATTTTTCATAACCACACACACATATGATCTGTAACTCTGACTGTGTGTAATATACGTTTTTACCAATATTACACTATTTCCTTATATCGACTCTTCCAGGATTTTAGAATTTAAAAATCTAATACCAGTTTATGATTTGTAACAGTCTTACCAGGGCTTTCATCGATTAAACTAAATTTATCACTGCCATTGTGTTTATGCAGGATTTTATCAATTTTTGGTGGACATCTAAAAATGTAGTATGTGGATCTCTTGACAGTCATTTTGGAAATTCAACTGTCTCTGTTACATTTCATACTAGTCTCTACTGGTACACCATCCTCCTCACCATTTTCTTCTCGATCAACTACCAAATTTGAACCAACATTATATCTTTCCATTAAACTCTTCCCTAGTTTAGAATCCCTTTGAAGAAATGTTACTACAATCTGTTTCAGTATTCCCCAACTGTGTAAGATCCATACAGTCTGACATATTTGGTGGTCTTCTACATCTAGACTTTAATTTGACTAGCAATGGACTTTGGCAATCCACCAGACTTGGCATTATGCCAAAGGCTCCAATAAAAATGACAGTTTCATTTTTAACTGACATAACAAAATTTCCTAGCCTATGGTCACTCATATGACTGTTGCACCTAGTGGTGTATAAAAAAAAGTATTTATCCAATGTCTTAGTCACTTTTCCCAAAAGGTAGGGGGGCTAATAGGTTGTCCCAAGCTCTAGGCTGGTGAGCTTCTCGAGGATTCCAAGAACCTAGAACCCCCACCATACCATTTCTCTACGTGTCGATATAGCTTAGTGATTGTTGTGTATAAAAACCCATACAAATCGTTTTACACTATCAATGTGGGATAAATCCCAATTTCCAAGTTAATTGCCACATTTGATCATTAGATCAGACAGTTGTTGAGACTCTGCCTGCAACTCTTCATACTTATTCCTCTACTTCTGAAAGAGGATTCCTCTATGTAATTTCATTTCGAATCGACGGTAATATTTCAATCATTAGTGCCACTTATGTATAAGACGAACCAACTACGAATCTTGTGAGGTTCCTCTCTACCTCCATTTTTCTCTGTGTGATACGATTTAGATGGAATTGAAGGGATAAATGAACTATCAATGAATCATTGGAATCAATGAGATATTGGATTCATTGATGCAATGCATGGGATCAATCGTTTTAAAAACACATCTCCATAATCATCAGCCCGTAAATTTCAAGCTCCTATATTTTGAATGGATCGCTTGTTGGATCATGTTGTCATTGATGCCAATGGTTTGATTGATTGATGTCAAGTGATTTATTGATGTCAAAAGATTGATTGATTGATGATTGATGTAATGTAATATGTATTGTCCTTGATGAGAATGCATAGATGAAGATGGATCAATGAGTTGTCATTGATACATGATGAAGATGGATCGATGTGGTTTCATTCGTATATGATCCATTGTTGGAAAAATGTATAGATGAATCATTATTGTCTTATCATGATTGATAAGGTGCACAAATGGATGAACTCTAAAGTGGTCCCCTTATGGTGAAATCCCTCATGGGAAGACGCTTTGCGGATTGAGTTATCCTAGAAGAATTGTTGGAGGACCCCTGATTGTATGTGGAATAATGAGATGAAGATTAATGAATTTATTGGTGAAAATATCCTAGATGGATAGTGTTTGTCATACCATTTTCGGTGGTATGTGAAACGTCACATAAATCCTCACGGTTTGAGAGTTATGGCCTTACAAAGTTGGAGGACCCTCACATGTTGGCTTGAAGCCCACAAGGCCAAAGAAGTCAAAGTGCTTGAAAAGAAGAAATCATTATTTAAAAGATAAATTAAAGTGACAAATTCAAGGTGGATTATTTAAATAATAAAAATAAGTGACAAAATCAAGAAAGATTATTTAAATGATAAAGTGAAATGACAAAATCAAGAAGGAATATTTAAATGATAAAATATTGGAGAAATTTCTATTTATGGAAAGTGGTTAACCCTAAAAATAATAAAAATTCATTAAGAGACCTAGAGGATGAAAATATAAATAAGATAGCAATGGTCTCTTGCAAAACATCCTTTGTGTGGATCAATAAAGAGCTTTTTGTGAGAATATCATTTGGAGTGTTGATGGAGAGCTTCTTATGAGAGCTTCTTGTGAGAGAATTTTGGTGTGGATCTCTTGAGCATGTGTTGAAGATCTATTCTGAGAGAGAGGAGATTGGGAGGATCTCATGGATGCATTGAAGTTTCAGCAAGTCTGAGATTATGATGGTGAAATTCTCAGAATCACAGAAAAACCCTATTTTCTGGTGCGTATGCGGGTTGTTTGTGTATAGGGTGCATATACGGAAGTTGTCTATGTATAGGGTGTGTACAGTACGCAAGATGTCAGTGTACAGGGAGAATACAGTGGATAAAATCATGGAGATTTGTGGCTGAGCTGATGACAAGATGTTGAAGACTGAAGTAGGTTTTAGATCTGCATTCTATGGGCTCAGATCTGTCAATGAGAAACTGGTATGATTACGTTATTGTCTTGATGGATAGTATAGCCTGTTGTGTTCTGAATGCTTAGGGAATTCTTGGTATGGTTGATGTGTTGTAGTCTATGTTGGTTGATGGAATGAAAGTACTCTTGTGATTCAGTGGTGACATGATTTCTATGGTATACTAGTTGTTTATACATGATTGAGATAGCATTCATATTGATTGGTTGTGGAGCATGAGTAGACTATTGGAGAGCTTAGATGTGTTGTGATTGGATGGTGGTCAGTTTGGACAATAAGATACAAAAGAGAATGATGAATTGGTTGTAGAGGATCTGAGTTGATCTTGAGGGATAAACCCTAATAGCTCAAAAGGTATACGCAGGTTGTAATACTGCTTTGGTGCATATACACACGGGTTGTACTACTGGTAGGGCATGTACATATGTGTGTTTCACTACCGACAGGTCACATACCTGTTGTAAATTGATATCTGTTGAGGATTTTTGCCTCATATCAGTTGGTGTTGAGTGTGTAATCTTAGTCTTGCATAATAGAGCTTGTGCTCTTGTAGAGTTTTACTCTATTCAGTTGTTGCTGAAAAACCCCAAGGATTATAGTCTGTAATAAAAGGAAAATTGTAAATACATATTGTGTTCTTTATGTTCCTTGTGGCGATGACTTGTTGATGATATATTGTTGATATATGTTGCTAATATGTGTTCACATCTAACTGGTTATAAATGACAGCAATGAGTAATGAGTAAAATTTTGAATGCTAACTAATGAGTTTTGTATAAGAGGAAAGTTTTGGGAAAAAGATCCCCACACTCATTCACCCCCCCTCTAAGTGTGGTAGGTGTGTCCAAAAATTGGTATCAGAGTGGGACTTCACTACAAGCCTTAACAATATTGAAGGAGATCCATAGACACACAAATGGATGATGAAGTTCCAATCCTTGATGAGGAAAACTATTATACTTGGAGAATATATATGAGAGTACATTTGAAGGAAATGGGAGCATCTATTTGGAAGGCAGCCATTGGTGGATCAGTTTCATTGAAGAACAAGTCAAAGTTTGCAGCTCAAAGGGAAGGAAAGAAGAATGATGCATTGGCTCTCAAGACCATTCTTAGTGGACTCTCAATCCCTATCAAAGAGAGCATGGGACAATGCACTTCTGCCAAGGATCTATGGCTAAAGCTAGAGGAGACATATCAAAGCAAGAAGAAGAAGGAAGATATTCGCGATCACTCCATCAAGATCATTAAAGGTAAAGAATCTCCAAAAACCCTTGATTGTATTATTTCTAAATGTGATCTTGAAAACATTTCAAGTGAAGATAAAGAATCAAGTGATGATAGCACAAAGGAAGATCTTGAAGACATTTCAAATGAAGGAAAAGAATTATGTGTTGATGTTGGCAAAAAGGAAGATCACGAAGATATTTCAAATGAAGGTAAAGAACCCTAAAAAACACTTGATTGCAATGATGATGATGAATTTTTCTCTTCAAGTGAATAAGAATATCTATAAACAGTTTGTGTAAAGTTTGATGTTAATTATCCCATGAAAAGAATAGAAGAAAATCTATTAAAACTTCAAAAGGAAGTTGAAGAGGGTTTATATAGATATAGAAGTGATCATTATTATATAGACTATAACTATCTTTCGGATAACACTAAGAAGTTTCTTAGGAGGAGTCTAAGGCAAATATTGAAATTAAAGGAAATGCTCAAGGAACAAGAAGAGATCAATAAGACTCAATTGGAAGAAAAGGAAGAACAGACCACAAGACTAAAGAATGGAAAAGAAGATATAAATGTAAATGATGAGATTAGAAAAAGTTTTGAAACCATTGTCTATCTCAAGACCCAAATTGAAGAAGCCAAAAGAATAGAGAAACTATTGAAGAATCAAATAAATGAAAAAGAAGAGTCATGTTGTAAGTTAGAAGTTGAAATTGTTGACCTTAGAAAGAAGAAAGAAAAGTCAAACAAATTCTTGAATAGCTCGCGAATATTGGATGAGATCTTGGAAAGTCAAAGATCACCATGTGATAAATCAGGGCTTGGATACAAAGAAGAAGCTACACATTTTGAAGCAATCACCTCAAAGAAGCATGAGGTAATTCCATCAAAGATGGAAGACAATGTTGCCAAACAACCATCTACACAAGGCAAAGAAAATCTCAAGAAAACAAAGCAAGGAAGACATCAAGAAGCTATTCTTGGGACACTAAATCAAAGGTATGAAAGTATTTTGCATGGGCATTGTTATTCATGTAATGGATATGGTCACAAAGTTTTTGAATGTAGATATTATGAAAGGAGATATAATGGAATATTTTATAACACCATGAGGTGTTGGAGATGTGATCAAGTAGGACACATTGATGTTCACTGTAACACCATGAGATGCTACAACTGTAGTAGATTTGGCCACAAATCCCAAGAGTGTTGTAACACAAGAAGAAAGTCCATGATAGGACGTCACATAGCATGTCTAGAAGAAGTAATGAAGTAAGGAAAGGAGACATATTTGAAAACATGGATGCTCAGAGCTCAAGTTCTGAGCAGTAGGGACATCTACAGAAGTGGGTGAAGAAGACAGAGCAGCCAAAACAGAATGAAAGATTGAAGGGAAGCTCAAGTATGTCATCTACTGAGGTATACCCGGATTGCAGTGGTATCAATCACGTCCATATGCAGGATGACCTTGTATAGGTTGCATACATACGTGAGTTCTCTGTGCAGTAGGTTGCGTATATGTGAAAAATCCTTGGGAAAAAGGCAATGCACATGGGTTGCAGTTTGATGTGATGGTATAACTCGGTGATGCAGGGTCTGACATGGTTTATTACATGTTTTGACACTGTTTGCTACATGTTTTCATGATTCTATATTGGATTATGTAAGGTGATTATGTAAAATAAAATCTTGGGTGCATGGCACTAACCCATGAGTATGGATTGATGCATTTTTTGTTGAAGAAAAATGTTGGTTATGACAGTGAAGTTATGACACCTTGGTTATGTAATATATCTTGATGATGCATTGGAATCTTACTTGCTAGAAACCTTGATGCATTCATTTAGCATATGGATGGGATACACACTGGGACATGTGGTTGGTGAGTTGATGAGGTGGTCATGTTGACATCATTGATGATTCATAGCTTAATCTATAATGGATACATGTTTGGTACACTCATATATGGCATATGCTTGATGATACTACACCATTGGTACTACTTGATTAGCAAAACAAATTGGCATTTGTTTGAGATACATGATTGTGGCACTTGGTTCAATATGGAGACATATCATGAGTGATATGACACATGGTTGGCATATTGGTGGATGCACATGGTTGGCATATTGGTAGATGCACATCAATAGAGGCATATGATTAATACATTCCATGGATGATATATTTTGACACATTGCATGATGTTGATGTACATGGTTGATGTACATAGGTGTTGTGCATGATGAGCACACATTTTGTATAGGATGTACTTGGTTGATACTTTGCCCATGATTCTTTATTTCATTGTTGACATATATTTTTCTTCATGAAGCTTGGTATGGCATGAATTTGATGCATGAATAGGTCCAAGGATCGTTATATGTTAGAACATTTTTCATCTTGTAGAGAAGATAGGGGAGACATACCCATAGGGGGAATCATTCTTCTTGCCATGATTATAGGAGGAAATATTTATCAGATGCAAAGCTAGAAAAGAGCCCTATATTTGAAGAAAGAGCACAGAAGCATAATTCTAGGGGGAACGATGGTCATAGGGGTAGTATGTTCGATGTATCTTCAAAATTACATCAGAATGATATCCCTTGTTCAAAAAGGGCAGAGATTATCCAGAGGAATATAAAAGGCACTCAGACAGGGGGAGCAACCCCAAGAGGAGAATGGCCCTTTTCCATTGATGTCAAAGGGGGAGAGTTAATCACATTGATGTGATTGATGATTATTGATGGGGAGAGATAGTTACATTGACTATTGATGTAGCACATTCCTTATCTACATGTTGACATCAATAGATGGTAATTGGTGTTGACTTCAATGTTGGTATTGCCATCAATGACAAAAGGGGAGATTGTTGGATCATCTTGTCATTGATGCCAATGGTTTGATTGATTGATGTCAAGTGATTGATTGGTGTCAAAATATTGATTGATGATTGATGATTGATGATTGATGTAATGTAATATGTATTTTCCTTGATGAGACTGCATAGATGAAGATGGATCAATGAGTTGTCATTGATTCATGATGAAAATGGATCGATGTGGTTTCATTGGTATATGATCCATTGTTGGAAAAATGTATAGATGAATCATTATTTTCTTATCATGATTGATAAGGTGCACAAATGGATGAACTCTAAAGTGTTCCCCTTATGGTAAAACCCCTCACGGGAAGACACTTTGTGGATTGAGTTATCCTGGAAGAATGGTTGGAGGACCCATGATTGTATGTGGAATAATGAGATGAAGATCAATGAAGTTGTTGGTGAAACTATCCTACATGGATAGTTCTTGTCATACCATTTCCGGTGTTATTTGGAACGTCACATAACTCCTCACGGTTTGAGAGTTATGGCCTTACGAAGTTGGAGGACCCTCACATGTTGGTTTGAAGCCCACAAGGTCAAAGAAGTCAAAGTGCTTGAAAAGAAGAAATAATTATTTAAATGATAAAGTAAATTGACAAAGTCAAGGTGGATTATTAAATAATAAAGAGAAGTGACAAAATCAAGAAAGATTATTTAAATGATAAAGTGAGATGAAAAAATCAAGAAGGAATATTTAAATGATAAAATATTGGAGAACTTTCTATTGATGGAAAGTGGTTAACCCTAAAAATAAGGAAAATAAGTTAAGTGACCTAGAAATGGGTTAAGTGACCTAGAGGATGAAAGTATAAATAAGATAGAAATGGTCTCTTGCAAAACATCCTTTGTGTGGATCAATGGAGAGCTTCTCGTGAGAATATATTTTGGAGTATTGATGGAGAGCTTCTTATGATAGCTTCTTGTGAGAGCATTTTGGTGTGGATCTCTTGAGCATGTGTTGAAGATATATTCTGAGAGAGTGTTACACATGAAATTTTCACACCTAGGTACATCGCCCTAAGTGTCGTAAAATGTCATATAAGTATCGCATACACTTTGACGCCATGGGATAACCTATGTGACAATCCCTAGTCAATGTGGAGGAGGGATATATTACATGAAGGAAAAAATACTAAGTACACATGAATTATTATTAATATTCATGGAAAAGGAATTGATTAAGTGTGAGAATCAAGTGCACATGAATTATTATTAATATTCATGAAAAAAGAAAGTAATTAAGTGTGAGAATCCACCTCACATTTGGTTTAATATATTTTAGGAAAGGTGGAGGATCTCATGGATGGTTGAAATATTTCCTTCTTAAAATCCTTGAGAGATATTTCCTCCCCAAAATTTTTAAGAGATATTTTTTCCCTAAATATCTTAGAGATCCCTTCCTTAGTGGATCTGATGAGAGATCCTCTCCATGGTGGTTAAGTCTCCAAATCTTATATAATGAGGGATTTCCATGGAGGAAGGGGGAGAAAGAAGTTTAGAGATACCAAACTTATGATCTCATGAGAAGTGGAGGAGAATAATCAGTGAAGCTATTGTCATTCTGATCGTGGAGCTTTTGAGCAAGGCTTTGGACAAGGAGAGCTTGGTGAAGCTACTGCACTACATCCATGGCTATACGTAACACTTTGTTCTCATCAATATAATCAATGCTTGGTCTGTTTCTTTCAAACTTGTACTTCTTCTATATAAGTTTGTCTGCAATAGATGGATCTATGTTTTAGCTAATCTCAATAGAGTAGGAAGTTGTTTGTACTTTTGTTTGTCTTGTAGGACCTAACAAGGAGCTCAAGATCGAGGCTCATCCTGGATCTTGCAAGGACAAACGACATTCATAAGGTACATGATTTCCTTCTTCTCTTTTGTTCATCAGCTTGATTATATCTAAAAGGAAGTCAGTGGCCATGTTAAGCACCTTCTATCTTAGATTTAAGAGTCTATCTCTCAAGAGGAGGTCTACCTGTCCGCAGGGAGATTTTCCTACAATAGAAATTGGTGACTCCACTAGGGAGGAAATCTGATTTGTGTTTCCTTTACCAGGTCTTGTCCTGGCCCTTTTCCCACTCATTTGATATTCTCCATTGAATTTTGTATTCTTAGAATGGTTTGATTTCCTCTGTGTGTCATCATGATCACCCCGATTGGTTGAATGTTCTTGAATTTTTTGATTTTCTAGAAATTTTTCTGAGTTGTTGAAGCATGGCACTCCCCTGCCTATGTTATCATAGTGCCAGTGCTCCCTGAAGGTCTTATATAGAGCATTATAACACTTTGGTGCCCCTTACACCAGAGCGCCATCCTTTCCTCTGCAAAAAAACCTTCCAGGATTGTCTTCTCTGAAGTCCAGTCTCTGTTTTTTCCCTTTCTCAGCTTCTTGGTGCTTCAATACTTCTTGCTATTGGCCTTCAATACCTTGTTTTCTAAGGATTCATCTTCTTTTGTTTGGATTTTTTGACATTTGTCCTTACTTTGCAATGTGTCCTTCATGATTCGGAGGCAATTTGTCATTTTCTTCTCATTTGTCTAAATGAGTGAAAACTTCGTAAGGGGTTCGAAGGTCTTTTCTACTTTTCTTTCTAATCTTTGAGTCATCTTGTCCAAGCTATTTCTCCTTCCTTTTGAGTTTTTGTCTTTCTGTTTCTTGTTTGATCGCAACAAGGGTGTGTTTTTGTTTATGTGAAGTTTGCTTCCAGTTTGCTTAAATCTCACAACTCTTGAAGTCCGATTAGCATAGGAAGATTTACATCTACTGATCATCAGTCACATATAAACATTTTTGCATTGTATTAGATTCCTTATTAGGACTATTGCATGAGGTCATTGCATCTTGGTGTTTGAAAGTGAAAGGAAAATCCTTCTCCTTCCCTTAAAATAGACATTCATTGAAAGAAAAGACTGCTTATCATTTCTTGTGCATGTTTTGGAAACTGAGTCATAATATCATCAGTCTTCACTCTCATACAATTCTGAGTAAACAAAAGCCACTAAAATCAACTCTTAACTAAAATTTATCAGACTTTTTACATATTTGTTAGAAAACCTACATTAGTTTAAGGTGTAGGGCTTTGGAATAGGTTGAAGGATAACTTTCCAAAGCTTTCAAACAAAATTAGTATCTTGCGGTAGGGAGAGTGAAATCCAATTCTCGTATAGGCTTTTTGGGATCCCCCTCTCACATAGGTATTACGCACGAGGTTGCACTCGAGAGAGCTATGGAGATTATCCCTCCGTGGTTTGACTGATTGTAGTAATCAGATTGTATTATGGGGGTCGCTTGAAGGTATACCCACAATGTTGAGTGGAAGCCTTTCAAGTTGATTTTGGGCTAGATACCCTGCCCTTCCGTTCGGACTAGACTGTCGAATGTACCCACCTAGGGGATGACTGTGATTTGGTGACCTTAGTAGCCATAATATTTAGGGTCTTATACAAGGTGACGGTGAAGGGAAGTCACACTGTACCTAGAACAGACATTGTTCAAACTCACTCGAGCTCCTTGGAGGGTAAATCCACAATTACTGTGTGGAAGCTTGCACCAAGGTGTAAGTCCGTTAAGCAGGTTGCCAATGTAACTGCTCCACTCACTCTATCCCCACCCCTTCCTATTTTGATATCACGACGTTGGATTTCATCACCAACTAGTGGTTTCATCGTGGGAAGATTTGTTTGATTGATTGCTTCTCAGATTCATAGCATGTGTTGTTTGTTTTACTTAGTGGACCTTAGGTCGAGTTAGTATTAGTGGCGTCAAATCCCAAGGGTACCAATGGGGGAACCTCTTCTCCTGGGGAACCTTATACCTTTTCTTCTTTTGGAAACTTTGGTCCTCCGTATATTGCCACACTGAGTCTTCCAGGACTCACCATCGGATTACCAGTTTTGTTGTTCCCCACTTCAGTGATCTTGAATCCTCCCAATGTTTCAACTGCAACTAATACTTTATATGTCAATACACCACCCACACATCAACCTCACGTTGAATTTTCTCCTTCTTCTCCCATTAAGTCTCCTTCCATTTCTCCTTCTTCGCCTAGTGAAATCTCTAAAGCAAGTAGTCAGGCTAATCAGAAGAAGAAGAAACGGAAAGAGAAGAAGAAGAAGAGCCCGAAAAGGACCAAGGCCCCAACAACAGCAGATGTTGGATCCAAGGAACCAGTTACTATTAATAGTACTAGGAGTGTTGATGAGGTCAACAAGATTAAAACAAAGAATCTGAAACCCAAATTCCCTTGCAGTCTTTGTAAGGGTGACCATTTTCTGAGGGATTTCCCTGGTCTTATCAAGGTCTTAGAAATGTGGTCCTCCATGTCATCGACCTCTATCATTCATGCTGATGATACCCCGTCAACTAGTGATGTTAAGGTTGGTAGGAAGAAGAAAACTGTCAATTTCCCTTGCATGTTATGCAAAGGTGATCATTACTCTCACCTTTGTCCTCACATGGACGAGGCTTCTTCTCTTTTGGAAAAACTTCAACTTACAAAGGGTTATCGTAAGCTTTCCCCCAACCCATCATTAGTTGATGGATTGGTCAATCTGGTTCCATCCCCGGTCAGTCCAGTTGATCAAGTGGTCAATCTAGTTTCCTCCTTGATTGAACCACAAACCCAAGTAGTTGATCCAGTTCTATCATCGATCAGCCCCACTCTTCATCAAAAGAGTGTAACCCAAGTGGTCGATCCATTTTCATCCTCGATCGACCCCACGTTCCTGTTAGAGAGTGACACCAAAGCGGTCTATCCATTTCCACCCGTTGAACCTATTCTCCCCTTAGAGAATGAAACCCAAGTGGTCAACCCGGTTCTATCATCGGTCGATCCCACTCCTCCTTTGATGAGTGCCAAAGTGACTGATCCAGTCCCTTCCTTAGTCAGTCCCACCCTTCATCCAAAGAGTGCCAAAGTGGTTTCTCTGGTTACATCATTAGTCAATCCCACTCTTCCCCTGAAGAGTGCCAAAGTGGTCGATCCAAGTCCACCATTGGTCGATCCAAGTCCACCATCGATCGATCCTACTCTCCCTCTAGAGTGTAAACCTGATACTGCCCACATTTTTCTCGTTGATATAGAATCTACTGTGCCAGGGGGCATTCCTCATTCTCCTGTGAAACCCCCTCCAAGTAATGAGACCATCCTTTTTTATTGGGGTGTGTTAACTAGACCTCGTCTTCCTTCTCACATTCCTTTCCAGATTATGGTACACGTTTTTGGTTGAGACGTTCTTCAAACATTGATAGATGGAGGTGTCTCCATTAATATTTTGTCCTCTATTGCTTGGCATGCTTTGGGTTGTCCTCATCTTGCGCCAGTTATACAGAATCTGTTAGCTTTTAATAGAAGAACTAGTCAACCTTTAGGGACCCTTCCTCAGTTTTCAGTAACTTTGGGAGGGAAAAATGTCTTTATTGATGTCATGGTAGTCCGAGACCCCTTGGATTTTTCTTTACTCCTTGGGAAGGATTATCTCTATTTCATGAAAGCTATTGTGTCCACTCTTTTTTGTGTGCTATCTTTCCCTCACGATGGAAGAATTGTGACTATTAACCAACTTTCATTCATTGGTCCTGACTGGAGTACCTCCTTGAATGGTTCTTATATGACGACAGTATCTCCCCCGTCGCATGTTAATTATGTGGCATTGTCTCCCATGACTTCAACTTCTGATGATTTGGATCCGGTAGTTGACATGGTGATTTCTTCGGTAGGGATATTGGAGCCTGATATCCTTACCCCTGTCGTGGCCCTCGACATGTGTTCCTTCCAGAGTTATTATCTTCCATCTAGTGAAGATCTCTTGGAATCCATGACCGAGTTTTGTCCCTTGACCTGGTGTCCTTCCAGAGAATTATCCTCTTGGAAGCCATGATCAAGAAGAAGCCATGAGCATAGTTTTTCCTCTCTGTAGCAATCTCGTTAAAAAATGAAACAGAGGTCACGGGCATAGTTTTCCTCTCTGTATCAAGCTCGTTAAAAAATGAAACAGTAATCTGGAGATTGAACCTAGAACCCTGAGCATAGTTCTTTTCCTATGTCAAGCTCATTAAAAAATGAAACAGTCACCTCTCTTAAACCTTCTTTTCATCCACCCTTCTCCCTTTTCTCATCTACTAGAGAAATTAGTGACAACCTCAAAGTCGGTGAATGAATTGAAGCTTGGAGGGCATGTCTCCAGCCTTTGATGATCATTCTGGAGTTAAGCCACTAGCTTTCAAGATGGGGGCATATCGAGCTTAGTCTTTGTTCTTTCTCGTGCTCGTAAATACATGAGAATGCATCCGGGTAAAACTTTATCTCTTTTTCGGACCTGTATGGATACATGAAAAAGGAACCCCCTGGAGTCGTCTTTAATCTCCTTTCAGACTCTCTAAAAATGAAAAGAATGCTGAGTGATCTTGCTTCCTTTCCCACTCGTTAAAAGGTTTGAAAGGGAATCTTTTGAGTGATAATTTATCTCTTTTTTGGCCTCACGAGACTAACATTATGAAAAAGGACAACATTGGATTCATCTTTAAGTCATTTTTCAGACTCTCTAAATATGAAAAACCACCGAGTTTACCTTCTCTGGACTCGTTAAACAATTATAAATTGAAGGGCCCATATGGGACCGAACCCTTACTTCTTCCAGTTCATTAAACAAAGGAATAGGGACTTACCGAAGGTAAGTTATATCGAGCATGTGTTACCCTCCTCAAGCTCGTTAAATCAAAAAGAGGTACTCATCTATCTGGATGGGGTAAAAAATTGAAAGAAGCAAGCCAAGTAGTTTTTTAGAGCATTACCAAGTAACTCTTATGGTCGCCCTTGAACATGGCACTTTGTCTTTGCATGCATTTTTAATCTGCTGAACCTCTGCATTGAGCCAATCCTTTGAGTTTCTTTTACTCCTTTGGGTCACCTAATGTAAGTCAAAGCATCCACTGCATCATCAAGTTTTGGTCCATGTCATGTTTCTGTCGTCGTGCCTCAGTGTTCAAGGGAAGTATATGCCTCGAGAGTCAACCATCACAAATATCTTGTCTCAATACCCATGTCAGTCCATGTTCATTTGATCTACCAATTACATCTCTATGTCTATTTCATGTCGTTGATGGGGGATACATCAAGGCCCTCCTTAGACGAGTCTATTCCTATCGACTTCAATACATTATCCAGGAACTAGACTTAGAAACAAGTTAGTACTTTGGGACCTGCATGCCTCAATGGTAGGCCTCCTCACGTTTGACAGTGGGTTTACATCATTGACCTCTGAGCGGATGATTCCATGGATGTTCGAATTCAGCTCATCCATTCACATTCGTTGGAATTTACTAGGGTACCTTGGGAATCATTGACATCAATGGTGATTTCCCTCGCGCTTGTTAATGGTTTACATCATTGACCGGTAATCAAGTGGGTTCTGCCATGTTTGACATCAGGACATCTATTCACATGGCTAGATTCGTACTACATCGGGATCGATAATAAGACCCTGGGTTGAGTGATCACTATGATATCTACTTTGCCCAGGTTGTGACGGACTTTCTCTTGAACAATGACACATATACTATCACATAGATCCACTTTGTATTGGTCGTGGCTATGTCTTGTCATCTTGTAGATCCACTGTGTATTCTTCATCGTTACGATCAGTTCATGTCTTGGGAGTATAGATCCACATTGTATCCTCTGTGGCTATACCTTTTATCAATATAATTATGGATCCATAGTGTATTTTATGGCGGCTATATCTTGCAAGTCTTTATCACCCAAGCATAGGTATGCCTGCCTTGGGTTTGAAACATGCCATAATATTTGTTAGATGTTTGTTTGCAGCTTCTATAGGTTCTCCGAGTCCACACCCTTTCTTTAAATATTTGTAAAGTGTTTCGGCCACCATTCTCTCTTTTGACCTCACACTTTAGGGGGCATTCTGTTACACATGAAATTTGCACACCTAGGTACTTCACCCTAAGTGTCGTAAAATGTCATATAAGTGTCTCATACACTTTGACACCATGGGATAACCTATGTCACAATCCCTAGTCAATGTGGAGGAGGGATATATTACATGAAGGCAAAAATACTAAGTACACATGAATTATTATTAATATTCATGAAAAAAGAAAGTAATTAAGTGTGAGAATCCACCTCACATTTGGTTTCCTACTTTTTAGGGAAGGTGGAGGATCTCATGGATGGTTGAAATATTTCCTCCTTAAAATCCTTGAGATATATTTCCTCCGCAAAATCCTTAAGAGATATTTTTCCCTAAATATATTAGAGATCCCTTCCTTAGTGGATTTGATGAGAGATCCTCTCCATGGTGGTTAAGTCTCAAAATCTTATATAATGAGGGATTTCCATGGAGGAAGGGGGAGAAAGAAGTTTAGAGATACCAAACTTATGATCTCATGAGAAGTGGAGGAGAATAATCAGTGAATCTATTGTCATTCTGATCGTGGAGCTTTTGAGCAAGGGTTTGGACAAAGAGAGCTTGGTGAAGCTACTGCACTACATCCATGGCTATAAGTAACACTTTGTTCTCATCAATATAATCAATGCTTGGCCTGTTTCTTTCAAACTTGTACTTGTTCTATATAATTTTGTCTGCAGTAGACGGATCTATGTTTTAGCTAATCTCAGTAGAATAGGAAGTTGTTTCTACTTTTGTTTTTCTTGCAGGACCTAACAAGGAGCTCAATATTGAGGCTCATCCTGGAACTTGTAGGGACAAACGACGTTCATAAGGTACATACTTTCCTTCTTCTCTTTTGTTCATCAGCTTGATTAGATATAAAAGGAAGTAAGTGTCCATTTTAAGCACCTTCTGTCTTAGAGTTAAGAGTCTATCTCTCAAGAGGAGGTCTACCAGTCCACAGAGAGATTTTCCTACAATAGAGAGAGGAGATCGGGAGGATCTCATGGATGCATTGAATTTTTGGCAAGTCTGAGATCATGATGGCGAAATTCTCGGAATCACAGAAAAACCTTATTTTCTCGTGTGTACAAGGGTTGTATGTGTATAGGGTGCATATACACAAGTATTCTGTGTACAGGGTGTGTACAGTACGTGGGATGTTAGTGTACAGGGAGTGTATAATTGATAAAATCATGGAGATTGGTGGCTGATTTGATGACAAGTTGTTGAAGACTAAAGCAGGTTCCAGATCTGCATTCTATGGGCTCAGATCTGTCACTGAGACACTCGTATGATTACATTATTGTCTTGATGGATAATATAGCTTTTTGTGTTGTGAATTCTTAGGGAATTCTTGGTATGGTTGTTGTGATGTAGTCTATGTTGGTTGATGGAGCAATACTCTTTTGATTCAGTGGTGACATGATTGATATGGTATACTAGTTGTTTATACATGATTGAGATAGCATTCATATTGATTGGTTGTGGAGCATGAGAAGACTATTGGAGAGCTTGGATGTGTTGTGACTGGCTGGTGGTCAGTTTGGACAGTGAGAAACAGAAGTGAATGATGAATTGGTTGCATAGGATCTGAGTTGATCTTGAGGGATAAACCCTAATATCTCAGAAGGTATACACAGGTTGTAGTATTGCTTGGGCGTGTATACATGTGGGTTGTACTACTGGTAGGGCACGTACATACGCGTGCTGCACTACTGACAGGTCGTGTACCTATTGCAGATTGATATTTGTTGAGGATTGTTGCCTCATCTTAGTTGGTGTTGAGTGTGTAAGTTGAGTCTTGCATGATAGCATTAGTGCTCTTGTAGATTTGTACTCTATTCAATTGTTGCTGAAAAACCCCAAGGATTGTAGTCTGTAGTGAAAAGAAAATTGTACATACATCTTGTGTTCTTTGTGTTCCTTGTGGTGATGACTTGTTGATGATATATTGATGATATATGTTGTTGAGATGTGTTCACATATAACTGGTTATAAATGACAGCAATGAGTAATGAGTAAAATGTTGAATGTTAACTAATGTGTTTTGTGTAAGAGGAAATTTTTGGGAAAAAGAGCCCCACATGCATTCATCGCCCCTCTAAGTGTGGTATGTGTGTCCAACAATTGGTATCAGAGAGGGCCTTCACTTCAAGCCTTAACAAGTGTGAAGGAGATCCATAGACACACAAATGGATGATGAAGTTCCAATCCTTGATGAGGAAAACTATTATACTTGGAGAATAGAGATGAGAGTACATTTGAAGGAAATGGGAGCAACTATTTGGAAGGCAGCCATTGGTGGATTAGTTTCATTGAAGAAAAAGCCAAAGTTTGCAACTCAAAGGGAAGTAAATAAGAATGATGCATTGGCTCTCAAGACTATTGTTAGTGGAATCTCAAGCCATATCAAAGAGAGAATGGGACAATGCACTTCTGCCAAGGATCTATGGCTAAAGCTAGAGGAGACATAGCAAAGCAAGAAGGAGAACGAAGATATTGAAGATCACTCCATCAAGATCATTAAAGGTAAAGAATCTCCAAAAACCCTTGATTGTATTATTTCTAAATGTGATCTTGAAAAAATTTCAAGTGAAGATAAATAATCAAGTGATGATAGCACAAAGGAAGATCTTGAAGACATTTCAAATGAAGGCAAAAAATTATGTGTTGATGTTGGCAAAAGAGAAGATCGTGAAGATATTTCAAATGAAGGTAAAGAAACCTCAAAAACCCTTGATTGTAATGATGATGATGAATGTTTCTCTTCAATTGAAGAAAAAGATCTAGAAACAATTTGTGTAAAGTTTGATGGTAATTATCCCATGAAAAGAATAGAAGAAAATCTATTAAAACTTCAAAAGGAAGTTTAAGAGGGTTTATATAGATATAGAAGTGATCATTATTATATAGACTATAACTATCTTTTGGATAACACTAAGAAGTTTCTTAGGAGGAGTCTAAGGCACATATTGAAATTAAAGAAAATGCTCAAGGAACAAGAAGAGAGCAATAAGACTCAATTAGAAGAAAATGAAGAAGAGATCACAAGACTAAAGAATGTAAAAGAAGATATAAATGTAAATTATGAGCTTATTAAAAGTATTGAAACCATTGTCCATCTCAAGACCCAAATTGAAGAAGCCAAAAGAATAGATAAACTAGTGAAGAATCAAATAAATGAAAAAGAAGAGTCATGTTGTAAGTTAGAAGCTGAAATTGTTGAGCTTAGAAAGAAGGTAGAAAAGCCAAACAAATTCTTGAATACCTCACGAATCTTGGATGAGATATTGGAAAGTCAAAGATTACCATGTAATAAATCAGGACTTGGATACAAATAAGAAGCTACACATGTTGAAGGAAGCACCTCAAAGAAGCATGAGGTAAGTCCATCAAAGAAGGAAGACAATGTTGCAAAACAACCATCTACACAAGGCAAAGAAAATTTCAAGAGAACAAAGCAAGGAAGACATCAAGAAGCTATTCTTGGGACACCAAAGCAAAGGTATGAAAGTATTTTTCATGGGCATCGTTATTCATGTATTGGATATGGTCATAAAGATTTTGAATGTAGATCTTATGAAATTAAATATAATGGAAGATTTTATAACACCATGAGGTGTTGGAGATGTGATCAACTAGGACACATTGATGTTCACTATAACACCATGAGATGATACAACTATAGTGGATTTGGCCACCAATCCTAGGAGTGTTGGAACATAAGAAGAAAGTCCATGATGAGGACATCACATAGCATGGCTAGAAGAAGGAATGAAGTAAGGAAGGGAGAAATCTTTGAAAAGATGGATGCTTAGAGCTCAAGTTATGAGGAGAAGGGACATCTATAGAAGTGGGTGAATAAGGCAGAGTAGCCAGAACAGAATGAAAGATTGAATGGAATCTCAAGTATGTCATCTACTAAGGTATACGCGGGTGACAGTGGTATCAATCATGTACATATGCAAGCTGACCTTGTATAGGTCGCATACATACGCAAGTTGCCTGTGCAGCACGCTGCGTATATGTGAAAAAGCCTTGGGAAAAATACAATGCACATGGGTTACAGTTTTATGTGATGTTATAACTCTATAATGCAGGTTCTGACATGGTTTATTACAGGTTCTGACACTGTTTGTTGCAGGTTTTCATGATTCTATATTGGATTATGTAATGTGATGATGTAAAATAACATCTTGGGTGCATGGCACAAACCCATGAGTATGGATTGATGCATTTTCTGTTGAAGAACAATGTTGGTTATGAAAGTGAAGTTATGACACCTTGGTTATGTAATATATCTTGATGATGTATTGGAAGCTTACTTGTTGGAAAGATTTATGCATGCATTTAGCATATGGATGGGCTACACATTGGGACATGTGGTTGGTGAGTTGATGAGGTGATCATGTTGTACATCATTGATGATTCATAGCTTAATCTATAATTGATACATGTTTGGTACACTCATATATGGCATATGCTTGATGATACTACACCATTCGTACTACTTGATTAGCACAACAAATTGGCATTTGTTTGAGATACATGATTGTGGCACTTGGTTCGGAGACATATCATGAGTGATATGACACATGGTTGGCATATTGGTGGATGCACATGGTTGGCATATTTGTAGATGCACATGGTTGGCATATAGGTAGATGCACATGGTTTGCATATTGGTGGATGCACATGGTTGGCAAATTGGTAGATGCACATTGATAGAGGCATATGATTGATACATTCCATGAATGATATCTTATGGCACATTGCATGATGTTGATGTACATGGTTGATGTACATAGGTGTTGTGCATGATGAGAAAACATTTTGTACAGGATGAACTTGGTTGACATTTTTCTCATGATTCTTTATTTCAATGTTGACATATATTTTTCTTCATGATGCTTGGTATGGTATGAGTTTGATGCATGAACAGGTCCAAGGATCATTATATGGTAGAAAATTTTTCATCTTGCAGAGAAGATAGGGGAGACATACCCATAGGGGGAGTCATTCTTCTTCCCATTATTCTAGGAGAAGATATTTATCAGATGCATACCTAGAAAAGAGCCCTATATTTGAAGAAAGAGCACATAAGCATAATTCCAGGGGGAGCGATGGTCATAGGGGGAGTATGTTTGATGTATATTCATCATTACATCAAAGTGATATCCCTTGTTCAAAATGGGGAGAGATTATTTAGAGGAAGATCAAAGGCACTGAGATAGGGGGAGCAACCCCAAGAGGAGAATGGCCCTTTTCCATTCATGTCAAAGGGGGAGAGTTAATCACATTGATGTGCTTGATGTTTATTGATGGGGAGATATAGTCACATTGACTATTGATGTAGATAATTCCTTATATACATGTTGACATGAATAATTGTTAATTGGTGTTGACATCAATGTTGGTATTGTCATCAATTGCAAAGGTGGAGATTGTTGGATCATGTTGTCATTGATACCAATGGTTTGATTGATTGATGCCAAGTGATTTATTGATTTCAAAACATTGATTGATTGATGATTGATGTAATGTAATATGTATTTTCCTTGATGAAAATGCATAGATGAAGATGGTTCAATGAGTTTTCATTGATACATGATGAAGATGGATCAATGTGGTTTCATTGGTATATGATCCATTGTTGTAAAAATGTATAGATGACTCATTATTGTATTATCATTATTGATAAGGTGCACAAATGGATGAAATCTAAAGTGATCCCCTTATGGTGAAATCCATCATGGGAAGACGCTTTGCAGATTGAGTTGTCCTAGAAGAATGGTTGGAGGACCCATGCTTTTATGTGGAATAATGAGATCAAGATAATTGAATTTGTTCATGAAACTATCCTAGATGTATATTGTTTGTCATACCATTTCCGGTGGTATGTGGAACATCACATAACTCCTCATGGTTTGAGAGTTATGACCTTACAAAGTTGGAGGAACCTCACATGTTGGCTTGAAGCCCACAAGGTCAAAGAAGTCAAAGTGCTTGACAAGAAGAAATAATTATTTAAATGATAAAGTAAAGTGACAAAGTCAAGGTGGATTATCTAAATAATAAAGAGAAGTGACAAAATCAAGAAAGATTATTTAAATGATAAAGTGAGATGAAAAAATCAAGAAGGAATATTTAAATGATAAAATATTGGAGAACTTTCTATTTATGGAAAGTGGTTAACCATAAAAATAAGGAAAATAGGTTAAGTGACCTAGAAATGGGTTAAGTGACCTAGAGGATGAAAGTATAAATATGATAGCAATGGTCTCTTGTAAAACATCCTTTTTGTGGATCAATGGAGAGCTTCTTGTGAGAATATATTTTGGAGTATTGATGGAGAGATTCTTATGAGAGATTCTTGTGAGAGCATTTTGGTGTGGATATCATGAGCATGTGTTGAAGATCTATTCAAAGAGAGAGTACATTGAGAGGATCTCATGGACCTATTGAAGTTTCCACAAGTCTGAGATCATTACGAATAAATTCTCGGAATCATAGAAAAACCCTATTTTCTAGTGCGTACGTGGGTTGTCTGTGTATAGGGTGCGTATACGCAAGTTGTCTATGTATAGGGTGCATACAATACATGGGCTATCAGTGTACAGAGAGCATACAGTGGATAAAATCATGGAGATTTGTGGTTGAGCTGATGACAAGTTGTTGAATACTGAAGCAGGTTCCAGATCTACATTCTATGGGCTCATATATGTCACCGAGACACTAGTATGATTACATTATTGTCTTGATGGATAGTATAGTTTTTTGTGTTGTGAATGCTTAGGGAATTCTTGGTATGGTTGTTGTGATGTAGTCTATGTTGGTTGATGAAATGATCAGTACTCTTGTGATTCGGTGGTGACATGATTTCTATGGTGTACTAGTTGTTTATACATGATTGAGATAGCATTCATATTGATTGGTTGTGGAGCATGAGTAGACTATTGGAGAGATTGGATGTGTTGTAACTGGTTGGTGGTCAGTTTGGACAGTGAGAGACAGAAGAGAATGATGAATTTTTTTTAGAGGATCTGAGTTGATCTTGAGGGATAAACCCTAATAGCTTAGAAGGTATACGCAGGTCGTAGTACTGCTTGGGTGCGTATACATGTGGGATGTACTACTGGTAGGGCATGTACATACGTGTGTTTCACTACCAACAGGTCGCGTACCTATTGCAGATTGATATTTGTTAAGGATTGTTTCCTCATCTCAGTTGGTGTTGAGTGTGTAAGTTGAGTCTTGCATCATAGAGATGGTGCTCTTGTAGAGTTGTACTCTATTCAGTCATTGCTGAAAATCCCTAAGGATTGTAGTCCGTAATAAAAATAAAATTGTACATACATCTTGTGTTCTTTGTGTTCCTTGTGGTGATGACTTGTTGATGATATATTTATGATACATATTGTTGATATGTGTTCACATCTAAATTGTTATAAATGACAACAATGAGTAATGAGTAAAATGTTGAATGCTAACTAATGAGTTTTGTGTAAGAGGAAAGTTTTGGGAAAAAGAGCCCCACACTTATTCACCCCCCCTCTAAGTGTGGTAGGTGTGTCCAACAAATGGTATCAGAGCGGGCCTTCAGTACAATCCCTAACAATATTTAAGGAGATCCATAGACACACAAATGGATGATGAAGTTCCAATCCTTGATGAGGAAAACTATTCTACTTGGGGAATAGAGATGAGAGTACATTTGAAGGAAATGGTAGCAGTTGTTTGGAAGGCAGCCATTGGTGGATCAATTTCATTGAAGAACAAGTCAAAGTTTGATTCTCAAAGGAAAGGAAATAAGAATGATGTGTTGGCTCTCAAGACCATTCTTAGTGGACTCTCAAGACCTATCAAAGAGAGCATGGGGCAATGCACTTCCGCCAAGGATCTATGGCTAAAGATAGAGGAGACATATCAAAGCAAGAAGGAGAAGGAAGATATTGAAGATCACTAAATAAATATCATTAAAGGTAAAGAATCTCCAAAAACCCTTGATTGTATTATTTCTAAATGTGATCTTGAAAAAATTTCAAGAGAAGATAAAGAATCAAGTGATGATAGCACAAAGGAAGATCTTGAAGACATTTTAAATGAAGGCAAATAATTATGTGTTGATGTTCGCAAAAAGGAAGATCGTGAAGATATTTCAAATGAAGGTAAAAAACCCTCAAAAACCCTTGATTGTAATGATGACGATGATTTTTTCTCTTCAAGTGAACAAGAAGATCTAGAAATAGTTTGTGTAAAGTTTGATGGTAATTATCCCATGAAACAAATAGAAGAAAATCTATTAAAACTTCAAAAGGAAGTTGAAGAGGGTTTATATAGATATAGAAGTGATCATTATTATATAGACTATAACTATCTTTCGGATAACAATAAGAAGTTTGTTAGGACAAGTATAAGGCACATATTGAAATTAAAGGAAATGCTCAAGGAACAAGACGAGAGAAATAAGACTCCATTGGAAGAAAAGGAAGAAGAGATCACAAGACTAAAGAATGGAAAAGAAGATATAAATGTAAATAATGAGATTAGAAAATGTTTGAAACCATTGTCCATCTCAAGACCCAAATTGAAGAATCCAAAAGAATAGAGAAGTTGTTGAAGAATCAAATAAATGAAAAAGAAGAGTCATGTTGTAAGTTAGAAGCTGAAATTGTTGACCTTAAAAAGAAGCTAGAAAAGGCAAACAAATTCTTGAATAGCTCATGAATCTTGGATGAGAACTTGGAAAGTCAAAGATCACCATGTGATAAATTAGGACTTGGATACAAAGAAGAAGCTACACATGCTGAAGAAAGCACCTCAAAGAAGCATGAGGTAAGTCCATCAAAGAAGGGAGACAATGTTGCAAAACAACCATCTACATAAGACAAAGAAAATCTGAAGAGAACAAAGCAAGGAAGACATCAAGAAGCTATTCTTGGGACACCAAAGAAAAGGTATGAAATTATTTTTCATGGGCATTGTTATTCATGTAATGGATATGGTCACAAAGATTTTTAATGTAGATCTTATGAAAGGAGATATAATGGAAGATTTTATAACACCATGAGGTGTTGGAGATGTGATCAAGTAGGACACATTGTTGTTCACTGTAACACCATGAGATGCTACAGCTGTAGTGGATTTGGCCACAAATCCCAGGAGTGATATAACACAAGAAGAAATTCCATGATAAGGACTTCACATAGCATGGCTAGAAGAAGGAATGAAGGAAGGGAGACATCTTTGAAAATATGGATGCTCAGAGCTCAATTTCTGAGGAGCAGGGACATCTATAGAAGCGGGTGAAGAAGACAAAGCAGCCAGAACAAAATGAAAGACTAAAGGGAAGCTCAAGTATGTCATCTACTGAAGTATACACGAGTGACAGTGGTATCAGTCGCATACACACACAGACTGACCTTGTATAGGTCACATACATACACTAGTTGTCTGTGCAGTAGGCCATGTATATGTAAAAAATCCTTGGGAAAATGGCAATGCACATGGGTTGCAGTTTGACGTGATGGTATAACTCTATAATGCAGGGTATGACATGGTTTATTACAGGTTCTGACACTATTTGTTGCATGTTTTCATGATTCTATATTAGATTATGTAAGGTGATGGTGTAAAATAAAATCTTGGGTGCATGGCACTAACCCATGAGTATGGATTGATGCATTTTCTGTTGAAGAACAATGTTGGTTATGACAGTGAATATATGACACCTTGGTTATGTAATAGATCATGATGATGTATTAGAAGTTTACTTGTTGGAAGGCTTGATGCATGCATTTAGCATATGGATGGGCTACACATTGGGACATATGGTTGATGAGTTGATGAGGGGATCATGTTGTACATCATTGATGATTCATAGCTTAATCTATAATTGATACATGTTTGGTACACTCATATATGGCATATGCTTGATGATACTACACCATTGGTACTACTTGATTAGCACAACAAATTGGCATTTGTTTGAGATACATGATTGTGGCACTTGGTTCATGATGGAGACATATCATGAGTGATATGACACATGGTTGGCATATTGGTGGATGCACATGGTTGGCATATTGGTCGATGCACATGGTTGGCATATTGGTGGATGCACATGGTTGGCATATTGGTATATGCACATTGATAGAGGCATATGATTGATACATTTTAGGGATGATATCTTTTGGCACATTGCATGATTTTGATGTACATGGTTGATGTACATAGGTGTTTTGTATGATGAGAACACATTTTTTAAAGGATGTACTTGGTTGATATTGTTCTCATGATTCTTTATTTCATTGTTGACATATCTTTTGCTTCATGATGCTTGGTATGGCATGAGCTTGATGCATGAATAGGTCCAAGGATCGTTATATGGTAGCACATTGTTCATATTGTAGAGAAGATAGGGGATAAATACCCATAGGGGGACTCATTCTTCTTCCCGTGATTCTAGGAGGATATATTTATCAGATGCATACCTAGAAAAGATCTGTATATTTGAAGAAAGAGGACAAAAGCATAATTCCAAGGGGAGCGATGGTCACAGAAGGAGTATGCTCGATGTATCTTCAACATTACATCAAAGTGACATCTCTTGTTCAAAAAGGGGAGAGATTATTCAGAGGAAGATCAAAGGCACTCAGACAGGGGGAGCAGCCCCAAGAGGAGAATGGCCCTTTGCCATTGATTTCAAAGAGGGAGACTTAATCACATTGATGTGATTGATTTTTATTGATGGGGAGAGATAGTCACATTGACTATTGATGTAGAGAATTTCTTATCTACATGTTGACATCAATAATTGGTAATTGGTGTTGAGATCAATGTTGGTATGGCCATCAATGCCAAAGGGGGAGATTGTTAGATCATTTTGTCATTGATGCCAATGGTTTGATTGATTGATGTCAAGTGATTGATTGATGTCAAAAGATTAATTGATTGATGATTGATGTAATGTAATATGTATTTTCCTTTATGATAATGCATAGATGAAGATGGATCAATGAGTTGTCATTGATACATCATGAAGATGGATCGATGTGGTTTCATTGGTATATGATGCATTGTTGGAAAAATGTATATATGACTCATTATTATCTTATCATGATTGATAAGGTGCACAAATGTATGAACTCTAAAGTGGTCCCCTTATGGTGAAATCCCTCATGGGAAGACGCTTTGCGGATTGAGTTATCCTAGAAGAATGGTTGGAGGACCCATGCTTGTATGTGGACTAATGAGATGAATATCAATGAATTTGTTGGTGAAACTATCCTATATGGATAGTTCTTGTCATACCATTTTCGGTGGTATGTGGAATTCCACATAACTCCTCACGGTTTGAGAGTTACGGCCTTACGAAGTTGGAGGACCCTCACATGTTGGCTTGAAGCCCACAAGGTCAAAAAAGTCAAAGTGCTTGAAAAGAAGAAATCATTATTTAAATGATAAAGTAAAGTGACAAAGTCAAGGTGGATTATTTAAATAATAAAGATAAGTGACAAAATCAAGAAAGATTATTTAAATGATAAAGTGAGATGACAAAATCAAGAAGGAATATTTAAATGATAAAATATTGGAGAACTTTCTATTTATGGAAAGTGGTTAACCCTAAAAATAAGGAAAATAGGTTGAGTGACCTAGAAATGGGTTAAGTGACATAGAGGATGAAAGTATAAATAATATAGAAATGGTCTCTTGCAAAACATTCATTGTGTGGATAAATGGAGAGCTTCTTGTGAGAATATCTTTTGGAGTATTGATGGAAAGCATCTTAGAGAGCTTCTTGTGAGAGAATTTTGGTGTGGATATCTTGAGCATGTGTTCAAGATCTATTCTGAGAGAGAGGAGATCAGGAGGATCTCATGGACGCATTGAATTTTTGGCAAGTCTGAGATTATGACGGTGAAATTCTCAGAATCATAGAAAAACCCTATTTTCTGGTGCGTACGCGGGCTGTCTATGTATAGGGTGTGTATACGCAAGTTGTTTGTGTATAGAGTGCATACATTATGTGGGTTGTCATTGTACAGGGAACATACAATGGATAAAATCATGGAGATTTGTGGTTGAGCTGATGACAAGATGTTGAAGACTGAAGCAAGTTCCAGATCTTCATTCTATGGGCTTAGATCTATCACTGAGACACTCATATGATTACATTATTGTCTTGATGGAAAGTATAGCTTGTTGTGTTGTGAATGCTTAGGGAATTCTTGGTATGGTTGTTGTGATGTAGTCTATGTTGGTTGATGAAATCAGAAATACTCTTGTGATTCAATGGTGACATGATTTCTATGGTATACTAGTTATTTATACATGATTGAGATAGCACTCATATTGATTGGTTGTGGAGCATGAGTAGACTATTGGAGAGCTTGGATGTGTTGTGACTGGTTGGTGGTCATTTTGGACAATGAGAGATAGAAGAGAATGATGAATTGGTTGCAGAGGATCTGAGTTGATCTTGAGGGATAAACCCTAATAGCTCATAAGGTATACACAGGTTGTAGTACTACTTGGGTGCATATACAAGTGGGTTGTACTACTGGTAGGGCACGTACATACATGTGTTACACTACTGATAGGTTGCTACCTATTGCAGATTGATATATGTTGAGGATTGTTGCCTCATCTCAGTTGGTGTTGAATGTGTAAGCTGAGTCTTGCATGATAGAGATGATGCTCTTGTAGAGTTGTACTCTATTCAGTTGTTGCTAAAAAACCCCAAGCATTGTATTCTGTAATAAAAAGAAAATTGTACATACATCTTGTGTTCTTTGTGTTCCTTGTGGTGATGACTTGTTGTTGATATATTGATGATATGTGTTGTTGATATGTGTTCACATATAACTGGTTATAAATGAAAACAATGAGTAATGAGTAAAATTTTGAATGCTAACTAATGAGTTTTGTGTAAGAGGAAAGTTTTGGGAAAAATAGCCCCACACTCATTCACCCCCCCTCTAAGTGTGGTAGGTGTGTCCAACATCGCTGATGAGGGACACCTCCACTATAGTAACCTCAAATTGTAGCCTCTTGATTTTATTCTCTAGACCTCCAAGATCTCTGAACAGAGAGACTACTGGATTGTTTCAATCCATAAAAAATTTGGAGAATCTTAACAACAAAGATGACAAGGTGCGTATGACAAGAATTGATGTCTTTTAAAAGAGGCAGAAGGGCTAGAATTAATCTAGTTTCTCTCAAACCATTCACATTTCAAGAAATCATCTTTATTATGTTTGTAATTTCCGATGGTGAACTAGGCCTCATGATAGTTGGGTTATAGGCAACCCATCGAGGTTGCACTTTCTTGTGAACAAGCATTGTCCATGGTTCTTCAAAATTGCTAACTGGCGCATTTTCTCCAACATCACTGACTTCTATGATATTTGAGTTTTCATTAACCTTTGATATTTTTCTCTTTTTTTCGATCCAATACATGTCTGGTGCAGTTGAATCAATCATGGATTCTTCATAATCCTTATTCTTCTTTTTTTTGTCAAAGGTGTTTTAGAACTCTGTGTTCCTTTCTCACAATTGCTTGCCTGTGGAATAACATCAACAATCTGCTTGATTTTGTTGTATTTCTTCTTGTATTTCTTTTGTTTTATTGCTTCTTGATTTTGTTGTATTGCTTTTGTTGTATTCCTTCTTGTATGTGTTGTATTGCTTCTTGGAGTTACTGTGCAATAACTATTTACATGTAGCATTTTGTATGTGGTATCAAAAAAGTATTTTCTAAGGTGCATTCATGCAACAGTCCTTATTCAGATGGCTTTAATATTTAGAAGGACCACATTTAGACTTTCATCAACACTCATCATAGCCCCAACATTATCAAATTTCCCACAGTAATTTGGAGCATAGAATATGGTGAACAGTTGCCTACCTGCATAAGGTTTTGTCAATATTCCTTACTATTATCATGTAGCAATACTGATCAATATCTTTTCCTGTTTGAAAAACCTTGGATCTTGTCATTCTCATCATCACAAGCATGTACTATGTCTTATTTTATGTTCTTGTATGCCACATACATCTTGCTTTGTCCATGATAGGGCTTGTTGTACTACAGTAACAAAGTGCCTTAATGCACATTGTTGTTTTGGCAATGGCAATGAACAATAATGTTTCTCATCTATTTGACATCAATGCCAATGCCATCAATGCCAACATGTATTTCCATATTGCCAACAATATTCATATTTATTGAGAGTCTCCAAGTTTGATGGCTTAGGGAAACACCTGCTCTGATGCATAGTAATGTCCCTCTTCTTCTGTAGACTCGTCATCTCTCTGAACTCTGACTTCTTCCTTTCTGCATGTGGATTTATCTTGCACTATAATTACTGAAAGTACAATCTTTTAATATGTTCTTCTTTTCTTCCTGGTATTACTGCAAATCCTACGATCATTGGGACCTGGTCTTTATTCACATGTTCTTCTTCTTTTCCATTTCTTCTCCAAATATTCATGTAACTTAAATCTTCCTTTTTTTCTATAGATTTTTCTTGATCTTGTGCTATTGACAATCCTGTGAATATGACTTCTAGGTTTCCTTTATTCATTTGTTCTTCATTTTCTTGTTCTTGTTTTCTTTTCCATACTTTATTATATCTGATATCAATATTATCTTTCATAGAATTATCCATCATGCTTCTACAATCATGAGCTATGTGTCCATAGTTATGGAATTTGTAACATTCAATGTTATGTGGGGCCACATAATCATTTCTTGTTTGAACATTTCTTCCATAAAACCTGCAATATGCAACCTTATGTCCAAAGTTAGTGTTAGTCCCTAAAGTTCCACTTGACTTTGAGAGGGAAGCTAGGGCATCATCAAGTTATTGAAATAATATTTTAAGGGTTTTATGAATTGTTTTTTTAGAATGGTTGAAATCTAGTTCAAGGTTTCAAGGTAAACACAGGGTTCAAAATAAAGCCAAGAGATATCCCATTGATTTAGTAAAGGGTAGTCACATAAATAGATCAAACAAATAAGGAAAATAAAGAGAGTAAATATGGAAGCATTCAATTTTTCAACCCCGTATAGATTTCTTATTTCAAAATATAATTTATAAACAAGAACATGTACTTGAAAAGAAAATCTTGATAATAAACAATAACAACAAAATCTTCACTGTATTAATTAAGACCAAGAAATCAATGCATTGCAAATGAAAAATGATCTCAAGCAAGAAAAGAAGTAGAACATGAAATGAGAGAAAATTTGGCCATCAACATGTCTTTTCCATTAACTATCAATGTGAAATAAAATTGTCTTACAAAGATATTCAAAACAGGTCCCTAAAAGCCCAACCTTTCGACCTCTACTTCTCCTTCTACAGAGTTTATATAGAAACAATACATAATTATCAAGATCCAAAAGAAATGGATCTAAAAACCTCATCATATATATTTAGTTTCTTGTTTCAAATAATCAAGGAGAATATCAAATATTATCTCCAAGTCGAATGGATGGGGTGGCTTGTCAATTGTTGTCCATGAGATTTTTTAGGAAAATAAATCTAGCAAATTCTTGAATAACAGGGTCCAAAAATATCTTTATATCTCCCAAACGGAGATAGATGTCTAAATTCTAAGAGAGGTTTTTGTGAAGGGGTCCATTCTGAAAAAAAACCTCTTTTGGTTTCCAAAAATTCATCTCCAGTTGTTCTGAAACATTGCCCAAACTTAGTGACTAAAATAGGAAATTATTTATTTTGAAATCTATGAAAAATAGGCCTCCAAGATATATTTGAATCTCTTAAAATGTAATTTATGTGTAAAAACTGAGAGTTTTTTTTTTTAAGGGGCCTATCACCAACAAAAACCTCTTTTGGTTTCCAAAATTTCATCTCCAGGTGTTCTACAACATCGCCCCAAATTAGTGACTAAAACAAGAAATTATTTATTGTGAAATCTTTGAAAAATAGGCCTCCAGGATATATTTGAATCTCTTAAAATGTAATTGCTGTGTAAAAACTGAGAGATTTTTTTGTGAAGAGGCATGTTCCCAAAAAAAAAATCTTTTGGTTTCTATAAATTCATCTCCATATATTTTGAAACCTCTCTTGAGGATAAATACTAAAACAAAAAAACATAGTATTTCCTGTAGCTTTTCTGGTTTTGCAAAACGATAATCTATGTCATCATAAACTACATCTGTATCTTTAAACACATATTCATATATTGAATTTTATTTTTTGGTTTCTCTTGTCACAGTTCTCCTGGAGTATTGAGCAACCTGTTTTCCCTTTTCTTGTCTCTTCCTCAAGTTTTCAGATTCTTTCTCAGTCCTGTGCAAAGAAGGTGTCTCTGCCTGTTTTTTGATGCCTGTCTTGGAATCTTCTGAATTTTCCTCATAATTATGAGATTCTCCTTTTTAATGGATGAATGAAACATGGCCTTTGAATTTAACCTAAATTTATTGGCAGATCTGGTGGAGTTTCTCCTTGGGCACTTAGGCACATGTGTAGGCTTTTTCCTCTGTTTGTTTCCCTTTGCATCTTTCTTACTTGTAGATTTTTGTTTATGTTTGACTGGGGAATGAATTGGGTTCATAGTATAAGCCTCATCCTCATCAATTTCCATTTTTATTTCTGGATTCTTACCTCAACTAGTGGTAGCTTCTTCTTGACCTTTACCTATAGGAATATCTCCAAAGGTTTGTTGAGTTTGCATCTTCATTTTGATATCCCTTGTTACCCTAGTTGCAGATGATTCTTATTTAATTGGGAATTCAGTGACTGTGTATCATTTCCTAAAGATTGGATTAGCCAATCCCAGGGTCTCTGGACTTCATTTAAAGAGGATATAACCAATGTCTTTATTAAACCTTGGTGAAAAAGACTGCCTTTAGCTGTAGTAGGATGAGACTGCACCCTCTTGGACATTTTAGATAAACTCTTAAGTAGGAAATAGAGTAAATTGAGAGGATATTCCCCATTAATGTGAATTAACATTTTGATATGGTAAATATAAATCAATGAAAACCTACCCTCACACGTGATATACCTGTGGATGATCATCAAAGTGGTATGTCATTCCTTCTTTACCCAACTATGTGGTATTCCCTTTTTCCAATTAGGGTTTTGTTTCTTTGGGATTAAGAACTAATCCACAAATTCCATAACCACATTCTCTTTCTTCCACCACCTTTTGCCACCAACTAGAAATTTACAGGCTTTTGCAATTGAATGTTCAGTCACCATCATCAGTAATTTCCCAACTATAGCTTCAAAGCCATCAAATTTTTGTGCGAAGATCATTGAAATATGTTCATCATGTCCCTGGAAGGTTTTGAAAAACTAAAACCAACTTGCATATTTAAAACTCTACGCCATTTGGGGGTATGCTTCAAGTAATTCCATGTCCTCAAGTTCCAATCTAATAACATGTCCACTCTTATTCAATGTCATGTTGTTGATATGGTCTTGTAAACAGATCTGTGAGGTTTGATACTGAGAATTTTCAATTCCTTTGGACTGTTGGAAACTAAAAATCTTTTCCTTTTTTAATTTGATCTCTGCACAAAATACCCGATACATTAAAATAGAAGGTGATGGTTTCTATTAATGATATAAAAAACATGCTTGATTTGATGCAGGTCAAATTGGTACAACTCAATCCCTCGCATATAGTGGTTATAATTGCAGTGTCAACTCGATAAGAGATCGTGGAGAGGCATGCAGATACTCTAATCATGATTCAAGAAATTATGACGTGATTAGGGCGAGCTGGAGCATGTAAAAACATGATTATCCCTAGCGCTGCAGGAATAACGCTATTCATGTAGCGCCATTCATGACTTGGTAGAATTTTTGAAAATTTCAAAATGAATAGACAATTGATGTGACAAGATTCATCAAATCAAATCCTAAACCTTTAAAAACTTAAGAAAATCATTTAAAAGTGCAAAAAATTGCAAAACATGACAAATCAGACCAAGGGGTAAAAATCAAAATTTAGGCAACAAAGCATAAGCAGGGAGGATTAAGGATTAGGGACTCTCACTTTATCAAAAACAAAGTTAGAAACTAACATTGGCTCCTTTTGGGGGTAAAGTTTCATGAGGAAACTTTTAAGATCTGCAGACCAATGCCTTTACCTTGCTTCTGATTCTCTTTATTTCCCTGTTCTATCATCCTTTATTAAAAACCACAAACTATAAAGAAATAATTCCATTGGGTATATGGAGTCTTTATTTGAGCTCTAAAAGAACAACCACAAAACTGCAAGTAGTCTTTCCATTGGGATATGGAGTCCTTATTCTTGCATACTAAAAACAAATTGCTCGGATGCAAGCTTATTCAACCATTCTACTCTACTTTCCTATTGAAATCATGTTGATCATGTGTAGGTGAATTTCCAATGCAACCATGAAATGATTTCACTTCCAAGAGGGTCTTCTTCCTTGCAGGTAAATAAAAAATTGTAGAAAAAATGATATTTTTGCAGCAAAAACTGAATGGGAAGCCCATACTTACAGTTGTAATTTTCTTTAATTCCAAACGTTGCAAAATTTTGAACCTATGGAAACAAGAACTCCATGTAGAGAGCCACAGGATCCTACCAATGGTACTGCATCTCTAGCTGATTCAAGAATCCATATTGTTGCTCTATGATTTCTACTCCATTTATGAGAGCATAATTCATTTGAAGATCAATACTTTTTTCAAAAGCATATGGAACCTGCTCATATGCTCCTTGGATAACATTGTTCAAAACAACATTATCATCATGAGAATCAAGAGGTTTATCCTCATCTTCCACGCTACCTTCAAATGCATAACTATCATACACTAGCTCTGGCTCTTCATGGACGATGGATTGAATGCATTCATGAATTTGCTGGTTAGAATTTGTCATATCATCAACATCTGGATCTAGGACTTCAATCTCATCATCATACCCATCAAATAAAGGCTGGTTTGAAAAACAAATTGAACTCTGAAAACCAAGGACCTCTACTTCACAATCATATTGAAAAAAAGAACGTATATATGTTGCTTGATCATCATAAGAATTTTGACCATAAGCCGCATATGAAACAACATCAAATACATTTGCAACTGCTAGTTTTTCATTCTCATCTATAGTATGGTCTTCAACAAGAATTTATTCAGTCAACAACTGATCTTCAAACAGATTAGGAACAACATTTGTATCATAGTCACTACTATTAGAAACATTCACATTGATACCAAATGCATCTAAAGTATCATTGTTATGAATTTCAAGATCAAAAAGCTGAAAATTTTTCTATTGTAGGACATATTTAGAAGAAGATACGACTGATAATAAACCTTCTTCCTCTTCCTCGATGTAATCATCCTCTTCATCTGTACTTCTAGAGGAATCAATTTCTTGAGAATAATATCCTGATTTATATTTCTCACAACAATCTACCAGAAAAAGCTTAGTTGGAAAATACCTTTTACATTGTTCATTGAATGCAGGATGAAATTCTCTTAAAGAAGAAATGTTGGAAGTGGGAAGAGATCTGTACCATTGTCTCACCTCTCCTTCCAAGGAGTACATAAACATCTTTAGTAATACATATTCATGATGAATATCAAGCTAGTCCATGTATTGATGAAAATCAATCAAGTGTTGTGTAGGATGATTGTGATCATCTCCTCTAAACCTCAGAAGGTAGTCTCCCCATTCATGCATAGTAGGCACAACATTTGGAAAACTAGGTGTTAACTCCCAAAGTAAAACCGTCTTTTCGATTGAACTTTGTAGAGGATATCCTAAGCTATTGGTTGCATGCTCAACTAATTTTCTGTTTTCATAGTTCAATAAAATTCTTGATACATGGTTTATTCAAAAGGTGCAAAAGAGCGACTT
>JASDQU010100799.1:534579-553299 GCA_032191745.1 Picea mariana | reverse complement strand
ATATATATATATAGATAAAGAATTCATTCATAGGAAGCACCAACCTCCAAATTCTCCAGTTGCAACTGGAAGGAGGTTACAACCCCCTACTCTCAGGCTCCAACTTGAAGGAATCCACAACTCTTTGAATTCTCTAGCTTCAAACAGAAGGAGGCTACAACCCCATGATTCTCAAGATCCAACCTGGAGGAAGCTCCAACTCCCTGATTCTCCGGCATCAACCAGAAGGAGGCTACAACCCCCTTTTTTTACCCCATCTTACCACCCAAAAATATAAGTGTAGACCTAATGTCACTATCATAAACTTTGTCTTTGTCACTGACACTTTGTCTCTATCATTGTCACTGTCTCATTAACTTGTATAACCTATCACTATATCATCCATGAAACCAAATCTACACTCAACCACATGCAACTCATTCCAATATCACCAAGAGCATATCTCAAACCATATGCTCAACATCACCAACACATGCCTCTACCAAGCATGTAACAATATTGTCAACATGCCATCACAAGATATATGCATGTACCATACCATGTACCAAACCTTTACCATACATCAACCTATACCACAACAAGTGCATCAACCATGCATCAACACCTGTACCAAACCATATATACACCATGCACCACAACTATGCCAAACCATGCATCAACCATGCACAAATGTACCATATCATCAATCTGTACCAAAACTTGTACCATCAACCATGTACTAACCACATAAATCAACCATGTACATGTACATCAACACCATACCATGTACCATACTATGTGCCAACCATGCACATCAACCATGTACATCAATCATGTACATCAACACTTGTACCATACCATATACCATATACCATGAAATGTGTCTCAACCATATACCATATCACTCTCAATCATTCCATGTACCATAAGATAAGCCTCAAGTATATGCCAAAATCACAAAGATGTGCCTCTAACAATGAACCATAACAACCATATACCAAGAGTATGTCTCAAGCATGTAAAAATGTTACCTCAACCATATGTAATCATGTACCATTAATGGAATTCCTTAAGCATGTGCCATACCATCCAAGATACAAGCCTCAAAAAAATGCATAAAAGACATACCTTTACTCATGAAGACCTGAAGCATACCAACTTAGACCCTGTAACAACCCTGTTGTACCATCAAGCCTTGTTGAAACTTAACCAAGAAATATTTTTCCTTAGATCCATGACTTGTTCTTCTGTTGTCCGTAGATGTGCGCGACCTGGCCTTCTACATTCGACGTATGTACGCGACCTGTCCTTCTGTAACCCATGTATAACCTCATAAAACTAGGGTTACCAGTTTTCTACAAATCCAAAACTTTCTCTCCTTCATACCTTCACTATCATAGAATTGATAGCTTAGATTCAACCTCAGACTCACTAATATATTTGTCAAAAGATAAACCATAAAATTCACAAGATAGATATTCAATGTAAGTGTGTGTGTCTAAATGAGAGACTCTTTGAGGTGTATTTATACTAATGTTAGGTAACCTCTTTCCTTATTTTAGGGATTTCTTGTTACAACCACTTTACCCTTTGACCAATACTTATAACCAATTAGGGGCTTCTTGAACACTCTTCAGGGTTGCCAAATTTAGAAGGGCATATCTCCCTAACCATGAGGAGCCATGCGGCATACCTCATCTCACCGAAAATGGCATGACATGTACTATCCATCTATGATATTCTTCCTTGCAATTACACTGTCCTTCTTTTGCATATTTTTTAATAAACTTTGGGTACCAAAAGCACACCATTGGAGCTACCAAAATTTTCTATTGGACTTCTCCAAGGGTTGACATCAATATCCAATATCACTCTCCAAGGGTTTACATCAAGGAAAACCAATTATCCAAACCAATTGTCCAAAACAACTGCCTGCATCACATACGGTCTAGACGCTATCACATAGAGTAAGCTTCCAATCATCGATCTATAGAGTCTCTGATCTGCATCCTTAGAATAATCATTCTTGTTTAACTTGCAATTGGTCTGCATAGGAGTACTTACGAGTTTGAAATCTTTGATTCCAAACTTATTTAACATTTATATGATATACTTGGTCTGGGAGATGAAAATACCTTTATCACGCTAACATATCTATAATTCAAAAAAGAAATTCAACTCACCAAGCCAAGAAATTTCTAACTCATTCTGCATGAATTTTGTAAACTTCTGACTCATCCTGTCATCATTGCTTCCAAAGATAATTTCATCTACATAAACTTCAATTATCAATATACTTCCTTGATCTACTTTTATGTAGAGATTGTTTTCTGCATTGCCCTTCCTAAATCCTTGTTACTGTAGATACATGTCCAATATTGAATACCATGTTATGGGAGCCTTCTTGAGTCCATACAACACTTTCTTCAACCTGCAAACATAATCCTCCTTTTTTGACAGTAGAAATACTTTTGGTTGTTCGATGTAGACTTATTCTTCTAATTCTCCATTAAGAAAGGACAATTTTACATCCATCTGATACACCTTGATTCCTTTGGAACATGCATAAGCTAATATCAATCTAATTTCTTCCATCTTGGCAACTGGAGCAAAGGTTTCTTCAAAACATATACCTTCAACTTGAGCATATCCTTTACATACTAACCTTGCTTTGTTTCTAGTTACCTATCCATCCTCATTTAGTTTGTTTTTGAATACCCACTTTGTACTAATCACGTTCTTGTTCTTCTGCCTTAGGACCAGTTCCCATGTATCATTCTTCTCTATCTGATCTAACTCTTCTTCCATAGCCTTGATCCAGTGTTCATCATTGTTGGATTATTCAAAACTACTTGGTTTAACTATGGGTAGCAGTGCTAGGTGCCTTTGTTCTGGTGAACATATTCTTCTTCAGGTTTCAACTCCTGCATCTTTATTCCCAATTATATGTTCTGGTGGATTATTTTTATGCAATCATCCACTAGGTTTCTTTGGAGTTATATGAAGATCTTGCTGCTCTTTTCTCTTCTTCTAGATGGTCTTATTCTTCTTCTTTTTCTTCTTCTTCTTTCAAATCTTCTTCATCATTATGACCCTATGGATATTTTATTCCTTATTTTATATTTTGTCCATTTGTTTTGTCAATCGTTATATTGATGCTTTCCACTATTTTGTTGAGTCTTATATTGAAGCATTTATGTGCTTTTATTTTTTTTGAGTACCCAACCAGTATTTCCTTATCAACTTGGAAGTCTAATTTTCCAATCCTTCCATCTTCTCTTTTGATATAGCATTTTCTTCCAAACACTCGAAAATAATTCACATTTACTAGTCTTCCTTTCCATAACTCGTAGGGAGTCTTATCGATGTGAATTCTGAGAATTCCTCTATTCAGGATATGAATTGTTGTATGTACTTCTTGTGCCCAAAATATGTCACCCAACTTGTACTATTTCAACATGGTTCGGTCCATTTCTTGTACTTTTCTATTATTCCTTTCAACAAATCCATTTTTTTGAGGTGTCCTAGCTGTTGAGAACTATCTTTTTATTCCATGTTTTCCATAGAAATCCATGAATTCCTTTGATGTAAATTCTCCTCCATTGTCTGATATCAAGCACTTGATTTTCAAATCTATCTCAGTATCAACCATCACTTTGTATATCTTGAATTTTTCAAATTCCTTTGACTCCTTCTTTAGAAATAAAACGATAGTCATTCTTGTGTATTCATCAACTAGTAGCATAAAGTATTATTCTCCATTCAATCCCTTTGTTCTTGTTGGTCCACATAGGTCAGTATGTATGATCTCTAATGGTTTTTCCGTGGAGTAATATGTTTATTTAAACTTGGTTTGAGTCTTTTTTCTCTGTAGACAATGCTTACATAGAGCATTTGTTGGCTTTGAAATATCAAGAATTTCTCTTACTGCTTCCTTTCTCCTAATTTTGACAAGATTATAAAAGTCCATGTGCCCCATTCTTCAGTGCCAGAGCCAACTTTCATTTTCCTTTCCTATGCAACATCTTTCCTTTCCAATTTCATTCAGTACATATATATTGTTTGGGGTTCTTATAGTTGTAGCCACCAACTTTCCTGGTCCTTCTTTCCTTATCTCACATTTTCGAGAGTCAAACAAACGTTTGTGTCCTTGATCACACATTTAATTTAAAATTAGAATATTATGCTTCATATCTTCAACCAATAGAACATTTTCTGCCTTGGTGTCTTTGCTTTCAAGCTTGATTGTGCCTCTTCCTATAATTTTGGCCGAGTTGTCATTGCCGAACAAAACTGATCCATCTCATTCCTTATTCAGAGTTAGAAACTTGTTCTTGTCACTTGTCATATGCTTTGAAAAACCACTATCAACATACCACCCAACTTTCTTGTGTTGAGCTTGTAGAGAAAGAAAACATTCTTCAATGTTGAATTGATCCTGCTTCCTTCTCCATATCCTTTGTGGTTCCTTCTTATGACTGTTGATATTTGTCTTTGGTTCTCTTGGAGGAACAATCAATCTACAATATTTGGCCATGTGTCCAAAATTGTTTCATTTTTAGCACACTACTTCATTACTCAATGATCCAAAACTATTGTAGTTTTTGTTATATGTTTCAAGAGATATTCTTGGATAAATATTATTTGAGTAGCCTTCATAGTTTCTTCTAGTATTGGCATAGGCTCTAAAATTTACAACTTTGTTCCCAAAATTGTTACATGAATAATATAAACCAAGAAAAATGGTTTGGTACCTGGGGGTGGAAGATCTTATGAATGGAGATACTCTTCTGAATTATTCTTATTCTTAAGATGTTTCTATTGTTGGTTGCTGCTGATTATGAATTATGAATCTTCTAGGTAGTGTAGTTTCTTTGTGATCTTATTCTTGGATCAACTTGCATTCTTCCTTCTTAGGAGAACCTCTGATGATATTTGCATAACTTCATTGTTGTGCTTCTTGTTCTGTTGTATTGGAAATTGAAACTTTCTTAGTCTACATCTGGTTGTATCCTACCCCAGACCTGTCAAAGTATGAACTTTGACTGTTGATGATCTCATCCAATATTTTGGTGCTATTTTGCTGCATATATTTCTTCTAAATATATTTTCCTAGAGTGACTATTTCTGCTTCCAAGCTTTCAATAATCTTCTCTTTTATTCTACCCGACTTTTAAGTGATTGTTTAATCCTTTTGTCTTCTTCTACCTATATTTTTAACTTCGTGATAATCTGCTCAACTCTTCTAAGTTGGAATTATGAGATCCTTCTTCCATCTTTAGTTCTGCCTTGAGTGACTTGTTTTTATTTATTTATTTCCTTAGTTCTTCTAAGGCACTGATTAATTATACTATAAGATCGACTTCACCTTATTCTTCAAAATACTATTCATCATATTCTACTTCCATGAAGAGTAATCTTTCTAAATCACTGTCACTATCATCATACTCATCTAATGAGGAATTGCCTTCCTTTGAGTAGAAACTTTTCTTGAAGAATTTTTTTTTTGTTTCTTCTCTTGTCTCCTTTTTTATTTTTATTTTTCTTCTTAGGATCTTCTTCTTCATCATTGTCTTTATTATTAGAATAAGGATATTTAGAAGAAAAAAATTTATATACCACCAAAATTAAACCATTTCAATGGAATCATACCTTTTTACTTGTTAGTTTCTCTTTTCAAATTTCTTACGAAGTTTTCCATTTCTTCATCTTCCTCTAAATCATCGTTGCAACTACAATATGGTTTTGAATTTTTCTTCTTCTTATTCTTTGTCTTTATGGATGCCTTCAATTTTTATTCCTTCATGACTGAATTCTATTTCTCTGTCCTCATTTCATAGGCTATGAGTATCCCATGTAGCTTGTCGATGCTTAAAATAGCTAGGTTTTCTCTTTCTTCTAGGGATGAAATCTTCGAATCAAATATCAATGCTAGAGACCTTAGTACCTTTTGAACAATGACTGGTTCTTTCATCTCTTCTCCCAAACCTTTAATAACATTCACTATTTCATCAACTCACAGAAAGTAGGCTATAATGTCTTCATATTCCTTGATCTTCAATTGTTCGAACTTAGCTCTAAAGGTTTGAATATTAGCTCCTTTTACTTTGGCATCTCCTTCGTAAATATTTTGAATCTTATCCCAAATATCCTTTGTTGTATCACAATGCATAACCTTGAAAAATATTGAATCAACCAGACTGCTCAGAATAGTGCCTTTAGCCTTTGAATTATTTTTGCTGAGTTTCTTTCCATCTTTGTTAGTTGGGGGAATGGTTGGTGTTGTATATTTGTCTACTACTAAATGTCAAACATCAAAACCATGTGCCTGTAAAAAAAAATTCATCCTTTTGTTCCAGTAGGTATAGTTTTGACCATCAAATACTGGTGCTCCAATCTTAGTGTATTCCATGATCTCCATCCAATGGTTAGAATTCTTCTTGAGGGAACTTCTCTGATACCAATTGTTGGAATACTGAGAGGGGGGTTGAATCATTATTAGCACAATAATACTTTTAACCACAATATATTATCTTCAACTTTATCAGTAGTGTTCAACATTTAATCATTAACATTATATATATCATCAAAAACATAAATCAACAATGCATAATAAACAATCACATAGACACAATACACCAGAATTTACGTGGAAACCCAAAAGGTAGAAAACCACGAAATGTTTTCTTATATATCAAAGATTACATTCATTGGAAGCACCAACTTCCCAATTCTCCACTTGTAACTGGAAGGAGGCTCCAACCCCCTATTTATATGCTCCAACCTGAAGGAAGATACAAAATCCCCGAATTCTATGGCTCTAGATAGAAGGAGGCTACAACCCATTGATTTTCAGGCTCCAACCTGAAGGAAGAGCCAACTCCCTAATTTTACGGTACCAACTGGAAGGAGGCTACAAACCCTTTTTCTTACCCTGTCCTATCGCCCTGAAATATAAATGTAGACCAAATTGTCACTACCAAAATCACTACCACTATCAATCTATCACTGCCAACCTGTCACGACCATTGTCTCATCAACCTCTTACTGCCATTGATACTCAACATCAATGAAACTAGATCCACTCACATGGATCACCAATAACATCTCTCAACCAAGAACCCAATATCACCAAGACATACCTCAAACATGTACCATAACATTACCAAGATATAACCTAAAAATATGCATATAACATACCTATAATCCTATAGCAACATTACTGCATCAGATCTTAGACCAAACTGGAACAAACATCCCCTTTACTTTACCTCAACCTCACTACCTCAGATTCTCCAATAGATCAAGTGTTGACTAGATAGATATTCAATGAACTTGTGTGTAAGAATGAGAGACTCTTGATGTCTATTTATACTCTTCCATATAACTTCTTTTCAACCAGTTTACCCTTAATTAATTTTTTTTTGTAACCACTTTACCCTTAATTAATTTCTTGTTGCAATTGTTTTACCCTTTAGCTATTTTACCCTTTTTCCTAATTTTCGGGTAATAACTATTTTACCCTTTTTCCTAATTTTAGGGTCATAATTGTTTTACCTTCTTTTCTTTTTCTAATTTTAGGGTCATAATTGTTTTACCCTTTTTCCTAATTTTAGGGTCATAATTGTTTTACCCTTTTTCTTAATTTTAGGGTCAACCTGTACTTTCTTGTTACAACCCCTTTTTCCTTAATTAATGACTTTATAACTATTTAGGGCTTCTTAACCATTATTCTGGGCTTCCAATCTTCATGAGGCCATAACTCCTCAACCACGAGGAACCACATGGGATGCCACCTACCATTGGAAACAAAATGATGTGAACGATCCATCCATGAGTATGTTACCTATATTTATGTTGTCCTTCATTTTCAAATTCCTCAAACAACTTTAGGTTCCATAACCATACCTTCAGGGCTTACGTACTTCTTCAAGGGTTGACATCAAACCAATCTTTCAATAGATATTTTATGTAAATTTGAAGAAAAAACTTATGTAGAGTACAATGCATGCCCCAGTCTCAATTTTGACCCAAATTGAGTGTTTCAACATTTAGAAGGTGTACTTTGTGACTTTACACATGTATATAAACTTATATTAGCATTTTTAGACAAAAAACCTACCTAATATGCATAAACGATAAAAATTTCCTTATAAAACCAAAGGGCCAAATTCTTAAAGTTGACTATATGAAATTGCATGCCCAAATTTGTCTAAGGCTCCATAATTTAATATTTAAGTTGTAAATTGATGATTACAATATTTGTAACATGTTTGTACAATTAGTAGTGCATTTACACTCCAAAAATAATGATTTGTATGCACGAATATTCATGACATTTCGATGAATCAGAAGATGGTGGGTTATGAGAAAACCAAGATCCATTTTTCATTTTCAGTCACAAAAAAATATTTTTTGCAAAAATAGACAAGAGATTCCTAGTAAAATCCTCGAAATGCACAACATGTTTTTAAAAAGTAACCCAAGGTTGTATTATACCTTAGATTTGAGTTGTGCAAGTTGATGTGGGTATAGTTTATCATAGTAGACCTGTTCATGTTGTTTGTTTTTCAATTGCAAGTTTAAAAAGGGTTGCTATGCAAAAGGGGCAAAGTTTGCGTTGTAATTTTTAAGGTAAAAAATATGCTAAGTGACAAAATTAAAATGCATTCCCAAGCTTCCATGTAGCTCCAAAAATTATTTTATAAATTGTAAGATGGAGTTAGATATATGGTAAACTTACCTATGCCATCTAAAGTTCAATTGAAGAACAAGAAAGGTTGCTTTCATGCACCTAGATTTGGTATTTCATGTAAATTTTAAGGTAAAACTACCTTAGAGTACAAGGCACACCCTAGTCTCAATTTTGATGCAAATTGGATGCTTCAACTTGCAGAAGGTGTAGTTTCTGATTTTGCACCTGTCTGTAAATGTATATTGACATTTTCAGACAAAAACCTACATGATGTGCATCAAGGATAAAAATTTACTATTAAAACCAAAGGGCCAAATTGTCAAAGTTGGATATATGAAAGTTCATGCCCAAAGTTGGATAAGGCTCCATAATTTAATATTTAAGTTGTAAATTGATTAAATTATAATATTTATAACATGTTTTTACAATTAGTAGTGCATTTAAACTCCAAAAAGGATTATTTATATGCACAAATATTCACAACCTTTTAATGAATGATAGGATGGAGGGTTATGAGAGAAACCAAGGTCAATTTTGCATTTTTAGTCGCAAAAGACTCTGTTGTGCAAAAATAGGCAAGAGATTCCTAGTAAAACCCTTGAAATGCACAACATGTTTGTAAAAAGTAACCCAAGGTTGTAATATACCTTAGATTTGATTTGTGCAAGTTGTTGGGGGGGTCGTTTATCATAGTATACATGTTCATGTTGTTAATTTTGCAATTGCAAGTTTAAAAAGGGTTGTTATGCAAAAGAGACAAAGTTTGCCTTGTAATTTTCAAGGTTGAAACTGTACTAAGTGACAAAATTGAAATGCATGCCCAAGCTTCCCTATAGCTCCAAAATTGTTTTATAAGTTGTAACATGGAGTTAGATAAATGGTGAATTTACCTATGCATCTAAAGTTTAATTGAAAAATGGGAGAGGTTTCTTTCATGCACCTAGATTTGGTATTTCATGTAAATTTTAAGGAAAAACTTCCTTAGAGTACAATGCCTGCCCTAGTCTCAATTTTGACCCAAATTGACTAGTTCAACTTGCAGAAGGTGTAGTTTGTGATTTTACACCTATCTATAAACTTAGATTGGAATTTTCAAACATAAACCTACATGATGTACATAGGCTAATAATTTCCTTGTAAAACCAAAGGAACAAATTGCTAAAGTTGGCTATACGAAAATACACTCCCAAAGTTGGATAAGGCTCCATAATTTAATATTTAATTTGTAAATTGATGATTGCAATATTTATAACCTATATATACAATTAGTAGTGCATTTACACTCCAAAAAACATGATTTCTATGCACAAAAATTCACAACATTTTGATGAATCAAAGGATGGTGGGTTATGTTATGAGGAAAATCTCTCTATGGCTAGGGGTAAACCACAATAGAAGGAAATGACTATAGAAATCAACTCTAATATCAGGTATTCTATATAAACAAATATTCTAGAAAGACAAGATAAAAGGCCTACCTTGTCCAGACGTTCGATGAAGTCCACCGTTGAGCACTTGACTCAAAGAAATACACCTGCAACTTGTCCTAAACAACCAAGAAACACAAGAGTATGGTGATAATATATAATTTTAGCACATTCAATATCATAATCCATCAACATAACAATTCAAATATTTTCAAGACATTAATTGGACGAGAAAAGAGTATTTCTATTAAAATGTAATCAACAGAAGTGAATGAATTACAAACTTGGGTGTCGACATGGTTCATAACCGAAAACTAATTCCCTTCCAGATGGGCCTCCACCACTTCAATCCTCCACCAAAGGCAAGCTCATATAAGAGAGACAATGAAGTTCTCAATCAAGTAGGGAAGAGCCTGGGGGATGAACAATGTGTTCAGACTTAAAACGGAAAAGGGATGCAGATTCAATATGAAGTGAATAATTTCTCTAGAGTAACTTTTCTCTCAAAGTTGAATTTTTCTCCTCTTTTCTATAGCTCGGATTTGGCCCATTTATAGCCTTCAAGTAGAAGTGAAGGTTCGATTCGGAACATTTCCAGTATATGGAAGGCCAAGGATCATAGATTTTGTGATGTGACATGGAAACCCGACACCATTTTTTTAATTTTGAGCACAAAACTAGATGTACACGGGCTATAATGGTGCAAACTGCGTATACACATGGTGTACAATAGGTAGGGCGTGTATATGTGGAAAACTAATATTTTTAGATCTGGGATTTGCAAAACGGGACTTCAATTCTGCATACGGAAATGGAAAAAGGCCTTCTGTGCAAGTTTTCATAGGGTGAGGAAAATATTACTATAATAGGTTATGAGAGAAATCAAGGTTAGGTTTTCATTTTCAGTTATAAAATATTTTGTTGTGCAAAAATAGGTAAGAGATGCCTAGTAAAACCCTTGAAATGCACAACATGTTTGTAAAAAGTAACCCAAGGTTGTATTATACCTTAGATTTGAGTTGTGCAAGTTGTCGGGGGTGTGGTTTATGATAGTTGACATTTTCATGTTATTTATTTTTCAATTGCAAGTTTAAAAAGGGTTTATGTGCAAAAGAGACAAAGTTTGCCTTGTAATTTGCAACGTCGAAACTATAGTAAATGACAAAATCAAAATGCATTCCCAAGCTTCCATGTAGCTCCAAAAATAGTTGTAGAAGTTGTAATATGGAGTTATATATATTCAAATTTTACATATGTCATTTAAAGGGAAATTGAAGAACATGAGAGGTTACACTTATGCACCTAGATTTGGGATTTCATGTAAATTTGAATGCAAAACTACCTCAGAGTAAAACACATTCCCTAGTCTCAATTTTGAGCCAAATTGAGTGGTTAAACTTGCATAAGGTGTAAATTGTGATTTCACACCTGTATATAACCTTGTGTTGGAATTTTCAGACAAAAACCTGCCTCATGTGGATAAAGGATAAAACATTCCTTGTAATATCAAAGGGACAAATTGTTAAAGTTGGCTATATGAAACTACATTCCCAAAGTTGGATAATCCTCCATAATTTAGGATTTAAGTTATAAATTGATGATTAAAACATTGTTAACATGTTTTTACAAATAATACTGCATTTACACTCCAAAAAGGATGATTTCTATGCACAAAGATTCACGATATTTTGATGAATCATAGGATGGTGGGTTATGAGAGAAATCAAGGTGAATGACTTCTAGCCAACCAATGATACATAGTAAAAGGCATAAAACGTAACAACACATAATTAATCCATATAATAAAATACTTTAAAAAGAATAAATCATAGAAAATATAGAGTCTGTTCACCTCCAAATTGATTGATTCCAATTGGAGAGTGCTTAATTTATCCTTTTAAATACTACATATATATATTTGTGCATTTAGAGAAATAAAACCATTTTCTGTGAAAAAATATCAAAACTATCTTATAGAATGAACATGTCAATATTAAATGAAATATTACAAGTTAAAATGTTGTATAAAAGTTGTAGATCTATCTATACATTTTTTTTTCAATTGGAAACTTAAAACCCTTTGTTGTGCAAAGAGGAAAAAACTTGTCTTGTGGGACAAAGAGGGAAAATTTTGAATTGCTGTAAATTTTTCCTTGGTGCAAAATGCATGCCAAGATACTCAACTTGTAGTTCTGGAACATGCATATGTACGCACCCTGTCTGTACAACAATCTATGTATGTACGTGTCCTTTATGTTATGCAGCCTGTGTATTCCTTCTGAAACTAGGGATACTCGACCTATAGTTCTGCAACATGTGTATGTATGTGCCCTATCTATACAACAACCTGCTTATGTATGCGTTCTGTCTGTTATGAAGCCTGCGTATACCTTATGAAACTGGGGTTTTCTTTCTTCTAAAAACTTTTGATCCTCTGCAACTTCTTTCACATAGATATCCAACTTGTCACTGTATCCAGATTTTAATTGTACCATGTGCATGCATCCTCATACATAACCTTTACCCAAAGTATCTATATATATCTCTAGTCATGTGCCATATAAGTGTGTGTAATCATGAACAAGTATAATAACCCTCACATGATCTAGACATCAAACCCTTTTCTAATATTCAACCTCTCAATACATCAACCACTTCACAAATACAAGCTCTCAACCATGTACCATAAAAAATCCTTATCCATATGCCAAGAAATACAAGATGTGCCTCAACTCTAACAAGAATTATCAATGATAAACATTGATTGTACCAGCACTATATTTCTATAGATATGACTTATACAAAAGATCCCATGCAGCCACCAGCCTCTCTAAGGAGAATCCTCAAATCTCCATAACCATTTCTCATGCATACATCAAAATCCAACTACTCATAGAAATAAGACATACCTTTCGAACCAGTGGATAGATCTAATGTATCTGATCATTGTAGACCTTCCTGGGAACTTGATCTGAGAAGCTAGAACCTCGACATCTTCATATTCTCAAGTTTTTATGGCTTTACCATCATGTACGTGCCCTACTGTCAGCCTGCATATGTACACACCCTAATACACTGTCAGCCCACGTATGTATGCACCCTAATAGATTGTTATCCCATGTACAACTTATAAATTAGGTTTTTTTAGTATTCGTTGTAATTCTGAAACTTTCACTGTAAACCCTTTGTGCTACCTCATATTTTCTCAACTTCAGATGTATCAATGAGTACTTGCAATAAGCCTTACACAACAATAGATATTCTATATGTTCAAGTGTGATTAAATGAGAGAGCCTTGCCTCTTACTTACACTTTCATGTAGCATCCTCAAGGGGTTACATTTTAACCATCTTAACCCACTTTACTTATTTTAGGGTTAACCTACTTATAACCACTTGTCCACTTAACTTAACCACTTTCCACAATTAGTAAGTTCTTCATTAACTTTATTATTTAAATATTTTATTTTGCATCCACTTTGACTTATAGTACACTCATCATTTCACTTAATTATTTAAATAATTTCTTCTTTACAAACACTTTGACTACTTTGACCTTTTATGGCTTCTAGATGACTCATGAGGGTTCCCCAATTTCACATGGCCATAACTCTCTAACCGTGAGGAGTTATGTGACATTCCACATACCACCAGAAATGACATGACATGTACTATCCATCTAGAATAGTCTTACCTACAAATATATCAAAACTCATACCATTATCTATCAAACAAACTTGGGTCCATTACCCAAACCTTTGTGCTACCAAAATTCTCTACCTGACTTTCTTCAAGGGTTGACATCAATGACAAGCAACCCAATTAATCAACAAGTGTGATGTTTAATTAATAATGCATCGGGGTGGTGTGTTAGTAATAACACACCATAATATAGTTACATTTTCATAATGAAAATTCAAACATCTGTATTTAAAGTATGCAAAGGTTTTTCTTTGCAGAGGCAATAACAAAGGTCAATCTTCAATGCTTATCTCAATTAAATGCACCGGTACATTTTGTTTATACATACACACTAGTGCGTTTAAAAATGATAAAATGCATTGGTGGGGGATATAGGGGGGGAAAGAGGTAAGGGTATATAGTGAGTGAGAGAGGGAGGGGGATATAGAGTGAGGGGGAGAGAGGGGTTGATGCGTGCACGCTCACACGAGAGAGAGAGAGAGAGGGCAGGGGGGGGGAGGGGAGCTTGAGCATCAAATTCACATTTTCTATGTTCGAGGAGGATATTTTCATGGATCAAGTAACATTTTTATATTTTGTAAAGTTAGATAGAGATTTTTTGTACCATGGGAAGAAAAAATAATGATATTGTAAAAACAAGTAATGATTTTTTAAGTGTGTTTTCAAGTTGTAAAAGTTATTTGAAGTTAGTTTTGAATTTAGATTATTATATTCTACCCAAGATGACAATTTTTGGTTCAAATGCAGGAAATAAATAATTATAATATCAAATGGCCAATTCTTTAGATTCGAATTTCGCCTCATTATGTATCTTTGTAAATCCTTCAAGTTCTCTCATGTCGATTGTAGTATGTCTAGATTTTATTAATAATTCATTTATCTCGTTGAATTTATGTTATGTATACAGGTGAATTTTAATAATTGTTAATTGAATTTTGCAGGATCGAGATTCATGTTCAAGTTCAGATGTTAAATATATTCATATGGTCTCGAATTCTGCAAGCTCTTATTAGGAAAAAAGATATCGCAAACATATATTTGATGAAAATGGACAACTTCTTTACCCTACCAATACTAACATTCCATCATCAAGAAACCATCCTAGGTCAATGATATTACACCATAAAATTGATATCTTTTATGTAGACAACCTTGTAGGGAGAAAGAAAAATATGTTTGAGTAATTGTATTTTTTGGATTTCAATGGAACTAATGTAAATGTATTTCTTAATTCAAAAATTATTTTATAAAGGGGTTGGTTTCATGTTTATTATTGGGAAGAAAATTCCCATGCTTCTAATATGTGTTTGGTATAATGTTTTAACATATTGAAAGCATTGTGTTACTAATGTTATCAATGTAATGTTCAATATTTTTACAATTAGGATTATGATGACAAGCGACCTATCTACCATCTACCATTTCACCCCACTACAATGTTAAGTCGTGAGATTGTTGCTAAACGAAAATAACTCGGAGAGAAAGCATATTGTGAATGGTTGAAACAACCATCTATTCAATTCCCACTACATCCTGAGTCACCAATTCAAAACCTCAACAGTAACACTAGTTCTTCACATGTTTTGGATGAAGGAAATGCTATAGAGGTTGTTATGGATGATTTATTGCGGGATACCCAAACCATGGAGGGAATTTTGTTAGATGAATTCCAACAAAATGAGCTAGGGTATGACGTTGATGTTGATTAAGGTTGGTTTTCATTGATGTCAACCCTTGAAGAAAGCCCTGTAGGACAAAGGTTTGGGTAAATGGACCCAAGATTGTTTGATGTAAATATGACTCATTATTATTTTTTCATGGTTGATAAGAAGTAAATATGGATTAACTCCAAAGTGGTCCCCTTATGGTGAAATCCCTCATGGGAAGACGCTTTGTGGAGTAAGAGAACCCATGATTAATTGTGGAATAACGAGATGAAGGACAATGAATTTTTCAAGGAAACTATCATAGATGGATAGTTCTTGTCATGCCATTTTTGGTGGTATGTGGAATGTCACATAACCTCTCACGGTTAAAGAGTTATGGCCATGAGAAGATGGAGACCCCGGGTTTGGGTAATGAACCCAAGTTTGTTTGATGGGTAATGGTATGGTTTATGATATATTTTCAGATAATACTATTCTATATGGAAAGTACATGTCATGTCATTTCTGGTGGTATGTTAAATGTCACATAACTCCTCACGGTTTGAGAGTTATGGCCTTATGAAGTTGGAGGACCCTCATATGTCATCTAGAAGCCCCAAAAGGTCAAAGTAGTCAAAGTGGTTTAAGAGATTTTAAAAGGTAAATAATAAAGTGAAGTAATGAGTGTATTATAATTCAAAGTGAATAAAAAATAAATTATTTCTATAATAAATTTAATGGAGAAATTAGAAGTGGGTTAACCCTAAAATAATGAAAGTGGGGCCAAGTGACCTAGAAGATGTTTTTAAGGAAGCTACTTGGAGAGTATAAATAAGAGGCAAGACTCTCTCATTTCAGATACACTTGAGCATATTGAATATCTATAGGTGTTTGAGATAACCAAGGATATCTAAGCCAAAATTCTGAGGGAAGGTGAAGAAAAGAAGGCTGAAATGCAAGGAAGGATAAATTCTTTTGATGGTGCTTTCTAAGGTATATTATTTACAGGTCATCGCACCATTTTCGCTATAACTTTTTTTTCTATAACGATTCAAACCGTTAAATTGCTATTCCATTGCTAAAACATATCCAAGTATATGTGGTAAACAATTTAGCTTGTGGGTCGTTGTATTTTTGGAGTTACACTCTGTGGAAAATAGGGTTTGTGGCTAGTCCTGAAACTAATCAAAAACAGGTGTTTCAGGTAAAAACGTCGTAAATTATTCATAACAGATCCAAATTCAGTGACACCAAATGTGTTGGTTAGGGTACAATATTTAGTATGTTTTGTAATATTTTCATATCATTTCAACAAATATTTCGTCCGGGGCACGCTCTACAAGGTCTCTCTCTAGAATAAGACAGAATTCAGCAAGGTATGCCATTTTTTATATAACTCATTTTATGAAAGGTTCCAAATAGTTAAACTTGGAGGAATTGCATAAAACACACTGAAGAACATTGTATATCAATTTCAGATATTTATACATTATGGGTACAAAGTTATGATTACTTCAAGTTAGGGTTGTTGACTAATCCAAAACTAGGCATGTGAGACTAAAGAAAAGTTTTATGAAAATGCTAGTCTCTTGTTGTTAAAGTTAAGGAAGGCTTGTAGGAATGTGATCATATAAACCAAGTCTATTACAGAGCTACAAATCATATTTAGATGATGAAATTGATGAGGTCTTTTGGTTGAGATACATGTTGAGTACATGGTTGAGACAAGTAGTTGATGAGTTGGCACATACATGAGGTTTATAGTTGATGATGTTGGTACATATTGATGATTCATAGTTGATAAGTAGTTGACACACATGATTGGTACATACTTGGTACATGGTTGGATGAACTTGTTTATGGTACATGTTGATTACAAGTTGTTTGGTACAGGTTGAGGTACAGGTTGATGCATTGTTGATGCATGGTTGATGCATGGTTCAGATTTATTGGTATAGGTTTACAGTGGTATATCTCATAGTGATAGTGTGACAGTGGTTCCATCATTCTACTTCTACTTTAGGGCGGTTGGACGGGGCAAGGACATGTGGTTGTAGCCACCTTCCAGTTGTAGCCAGAGAACATAGGGGCTTGTAGCCTCCTTCTGGTTGTAGCCAGAGAATTGGGGAGTTGGATCTTCCTTCAGGTTGTAGCTTGAGAAACTAGGTGGTTGGAGCCTCCTTCCAGGTGTAGCTGGAAAACAAAGGAAGTTGGTGCTTCCAATGAATGTAATTCTTCAAGACATATAAGAACGGTTTTAAGTATGAGATGTGGAGCATAAGAACGGAATTATTTTTACAGACACATGGACATTATATTTTCCTATCAGGTTTTACAGGATATGATAGTTCAAAAAGGGCAAAGACTTCCACCAAGAAGGAATTGAGGAAAAATAACAAAATAGCAATGGATTTTATCTGGGAATGATTATCTAATCCGGTAAGAGAAAAGGTTGGTAAATGTTCATCGGCAAAAGAACTTTGGGATAAGTTACATGACATATATTCTTCACCCATCACAGATTCAGAAAATGTCAAAGAAGATGCAGAAACAAATCAAGAAGAATTATGTTCACCATGTCAAGAAGATCCAGAAGATGAAGAGTACATAATCACCATAGGTATGTTGGTTTGTGTTAATTGTGAAAAACATGGACATCTTGAAATAGAATGCCATGAAGGAAATGAGATAGGAAAAATAATTGAAAAGGAAGAAAATTATGAAGAAGAATTGATTACTGCTTTAGATGAACTAAGAAAAGAAAAAAATTCACTCAAGGAAGAATTGACGAAACAAAAAGAAAGTTGTCACATTTTTTAAGAAGCCCAACAGGTCATTGCGAACTTAAGAATTCAGCTAGAAGAAGCCAGAAAGATCGAAGAAAATCTTGAATATCAAAAGCAGTGTTTGGAAACCAACATAGCAACACAGAAGGAAGAAGCAGAAATGAGAGAAAAGATATTGACAGGTCATCTTAAGGAAAGAACTAACGATCTAAACCAGCTTGAGGTAGAGTTTGGTCAAGAAGAGAAAGGACTTGAAGAAGAAATAATCACATTAAAAATTCAGCTTGAAGAAGCGAAAAGAATAGAAGAAGTCATGAAGTCTCAGATAATGAAGAAAGAAGAAAAGGTTGAGAAGCTTGAAGAAGAATTTGTCACATTGAGAAGTAAAATCGTCAAGCTCAACACGAACGTTGAAGAGACAGAAACATCCACATCAGTTATAGAGAATGAAGAGAAGCACTCTAGGTTGCTAGAAAAGAAGAATGA
>JASDQU010100799.1:492234-534529 GCA_032191745.1 Picea mariana | reverse complement strand
TCCACATCAGTTATAGAGAATGAAGAGAAGCACTCTAGGTTGCTAGAAAAGAAGAATGAAGAAAATAGAAAGAGTTATGCAGAAGTACTCAAAGGAAGGAATCATGGTCAACCAGAATCTAAGAAAACTATTAAAGATACATCTTCAAGGGGACCATCCATGTTCAAGCCACAAAGAATATTCAATCATGATCATGATCAGTCAAGACAAAAATTTAGAAGGACTACGCCACAAACAAGATCAGTCACTCCCAGGAATGCAAATTTATTTTATGGTCATTGTTTTTATTCTACTAACTTTGGACATAAGGTTGCAGATTGTAGAGATTATAAAAGAAATGTTCAAGCAAGAAGTTCCTATGTGGCCACACATAACATTGAGTGTTACAAATGTCATAACTATGGACACATAGCCAGTGATTGTAGAAGCATGATCGATACTTCCATGAAAGAGAATACTAATATTAGATATAACAAAATTATGGATAAGAAAACAAGAAGAATGGGCAAACAAATACCAGGTACCAGAGATCGCAAGATTGGAAATAAAAAGAGATGAATGAAATTCTACAGAAAAAAAGAAAGATGTCAGATACAGAAAGGTTTGGAAAATAACTGAAATAAAGGAAGGGAAAGTAAATAAGGAACAGGTTCAAGAGATTGTACTTTCATGCATTGTAGTGAAAGATGAATCTATAGATAGAAAGAAAGAAGTCAGAGCTTAGAGAGATAATGAATCTACCCATGAAGATGATGATGAATCTACCAATGAAGATGATGATGAATACACATCAGAGTAGGAATTGTTCTGAGCCATCCGACTTAGAGACTCCCAAGTAATATGAATATTAGACAGGGGGAGTCTATGCGATAGCTGTGATAGACCAAAGAACCATCCTTAGAGCAGCTTGCAAAGTTTGAGAAGATAGATTCATAGAAATCAATTAGCATAAGTACAGTTTGATAGTATAATGATAAATGGGTTAGTATTATGGACAATTGTGCAAGTAGAGTCTTGGACATTATGGACAGAGATGGATTTGTAAGAACACTTAGCAGGTTTGGATAGATATATGATAGTGGACGAGAGAATGGATTCATAGATTGGTTCAAAGGGTGGTTCAGAGACAAAGGAAAATTATCGTAATGGATGATAATTACTCTGGAAATGGCTCAAACAATGTTAATGGATTACAAATTGACATATATTTTTTTGGAAAAAGGTAGTGCATATAACAGTTCACATTCAAAATAGAGTAATGCTCAGAAACAACACTAACAAAACTCCCTACAAGCTATGGAAAGGAAGACCAACAAATGTGAAGCATTTCAGAGTTTTTGGGAGCAAATGCTACATCAAAAGAGAAGATGGTAGACTGAGAAAGTTTGACTCTCGTGTGGACAAAGGAGTACTTTTTGGTTACTCAAGTACAAGGAAAGCATACAAGTGTTACAATCTGAGATTGAACAAAATTGTGGAAAGCATCAACGTAACAATTAATGAAACAGGAAAAACATAATCAAAGGAAGAAGAAAATGAATCAATGGAACATCCTTCCAAAGAAGAAGTAGAAGATGAAAAGGAAGTAGAAGAGGAAGATGAAGATAATTCAACAGAAACAAAAGAGCAAGTTCAACAAGTGTCTCCAAAGACACCTAGTAAACGAGTACAGAAGAATCATCCTTCATATCAGATTATTGCAAACAATGATGCAAGAGTTGAGACTAGAAAAATAATCTGTTCACCAGAACAAACATGCCTAGCACTCTTATCTACAATTGAACCAAACAGTTTTGAATAATCTATCAAGGATGAATTTTGGAAAAAGGCCATGGATGAAGAATTGGATCAAATAGAGAAAAATGACACTTGGGAATTGGTTCCAAGACCAAAAAATAAGAATGTGATCGGCACAAAATGGGTTTTTAGGAATAAATTAAATGAATATGGACAAGTTACAAGGAACAAAGCTAGATTGGCATGTAAAGGATATGCTCAGATTGAAGGAATCGACTTTGAAGAGACATTTTCCCCAATTTACAGAATGGAAGTAATTTGTTTGCTTTTAGCTTATGCATGCTCCAAAAATGTTAAAGTATATTAGATGGATGTAAAATTAGCTTTTTTGAATGGGGAACTTGAAGAATAAGTCTACATTGAATAACCAGAAGGATTTCAGTTGTTAGAAAACACAGATTATGTGTGTAAATTAAAGAAGGCATTGTATGGTCTAAAACAGGATACTAGAGCATGGCCCTCCAGACTGGATAAGTATCTGCAGTAGGCAGGGTTCAGAAAATGAAGTGCAGACATCAACCTCTACATCAAGGTAAGTCAAGGTAATATTTTATTAATTGAAGTTTATGTTGATGATATTATTTTTGGTAGTGATGATGACAGGTTAAGCCATAAATTTACAAAAGATATGTAGAAAGAATTTGAAATGTTGCTTCTTGGAGAACTATCCTTCTTTTTGGGACTTTAGATACGTCAAAGCAACCGAGGAATTTTTATATCTCAAACCAAGTATATCAGAGAAATGCTAAAGAGGTTCGGAATGGAAGATTGCAAACTAGTTGTCACTCCCATGCAAACCAGTTGCAAGTTGAGCAAAGATGTTGATTCAAAATCTAAAGATCAAAGGAAATATAGGTCAATTATTGGTAGCCTATTGTATGTGACAACATCTAGACTAGATGTAATGCAAGCAGTTGGACAGGTGGCACGATTTCAAGCAGCACCAAAGGAATCACATGTATTAGCAGTGAAGAGTATTTTCAGATATATCAAAGGAACATAAGAGTTTGGGCTATGGTATCCAAAAGGAAAGGATCTATCACTAATTGCCTACACAAAAGTAGATTGGGCAGGCTGTATTGATGACCGATGAAGCACAAGTGGAGCAGCATTCTACTTGGTTGAGTGTTTAGTATCATGGATGAGCAAGAAACAATCATCAGTATCTCTATCTACAGCCGAGGCAGAGTATATTGCAGCAACAACATGTTGGACACAGGTTCTTTGAATGAAACAAACTTTGACATATATACAGGTTGAGTATGATGAGCCCATTCCAATATATTGTGATAATACAAGCTCCATCAGTATCTCAAAAAACTCGACGATGCACTCCAAGACGAAGCACATTCCAATCAAGTATCATTTCTACAGGAACATGTTGCAGAAAAGAACATCAGGGTTGAGTATGTGGGCACAAAAGAACAAGTGGCAAACATCTTTACAAAACCACTTCCACGGGAAGCCTTTGAATATCTTCGCTAAAGACTTGGAGTTATTTCTACTCCAAAATGAATTATTTTTGAATGTTTTTTTAATGCTTATCTTATATGTCTTAGATATACACGAGGAAGCACCATAAGAGGACAGTTCAGTCAGGGGGAGCAGCCCCGGATGGAAATATACCTTTTCCATTGATGACAAAGGGGGAGAGATTTATCAGATGCAAAGGACAGAGGCATGGTTTCAGGGGGAATGGATTTATCATATGCAAAGGATAGAAGCATGGTTCTAGTGGGAGCATGAGTGATATGATTTCAGTATTGCATCAGAGTGTTGCCATCAATGCCAAAGGGGGAGATTGTTGATTAAGGGTTGTTGTCATTGATGTCAACCCTTGAAGAAAACCCTGTAGCACAAAGGTTTTGTAATGGGCCCAAGATTGTTTGATGTAAATATGAATCATTATTGTTTTTTCATGGTTGATAAGAAGTAAATATGGATGAACTCCAAAGTGGTCCCCTTATGGTGAAAGCCCTCACGGGAAGACGCTTTGTGGAGTAAGAGAACCCATGCTTAATTGTGGAATAATGAGATGAAGGATAGTGAATTTTTCAAGGAAAGAATCCTAGATGGATATTTCTTTTCATGCCATTTCTGGTGGTATGTGGAATGTCACATAACCCCTCACGGTTAGAGAGTTATGGCCATGAGAAGTTAGAGACCCCAGGTTTGGGTAATGAACCCAAGTTTGTTTGATGGGTAATGATATGCATTATGATATATTTTCAGATAATACTATTATATATGGATAGTACATGTCATGTCATTTCTGGTGGTATGTGGAACATCACATAACTCCTCACAGTTTGAGATTTATGGCCTTACGATGTTGGAGGACCCTCATATGTCATCTAGAAGCCCCAAAAGGTCAAAGTAGTCAAAGTGGTTTAAGAGATTTTAAAAGGTAAATAATAAAGTGAAGTAATGAGTGTATTATAATTCAAAGTGAATGCAAAATAAATTATTTCAATAATAAATTTAATGGAGAAATTAGAAGTGGGTTAACCCTAAAATAAGGAAAGTAGCGCCAAGTGACCTAGAATATGTTTTTAAGGAAGCTACTTGGAGAGTATTAATAAGAGGCAAGGCTCTCTCATTTCAGATACACTTGAGCATATTGAATATCTATACGTTTCTGAGGTAACCAAGGATATCTAAGACAAAATTCTGAGGGAAGGTGAAGAAAAGAAGGCTGAAATGCAAGGAAGGATAAATTCTTTTGATGGTGCTTTCTAAGTTATGTTATTTACATGTCATCGCACCATTTTTGCTATAACTTTTTTTATATAATGATTCAGACTGTAAAATTTCTATTCCATTGAGAAAACATATCCAAGTATCTGTGGTAAAAAATTCATCTTGTGGGTCGTTGTATTTTTGGAGTTACACTCCGTGGAAAATAGGGTTTGTGGCTAGTCCTGAAACTAGTCAAAAACAGGTGTTTCGGGTAAAAACGTCATAACTTCTTCATAAAAGATCCAAATTCAGTGAAACCAAATGTTTTGGTTAGGTTACAATCTGTAGTATTTTTTTTAATAGTTTCATATTATTTCAACAAACAGTTTGTGCAGGGAATGCTCTACAAGGTTGCTCTCTAGAATAATCTAGAATTCAGCAAGGTATGCCATTTTTTATATAACTCCTTTTCTGAGAGGTTACAAGTAGTGAAACTTGGAGGAATTTCATAAAACACACTGAAGAACATTGTATATAAGTTTCAGATATTTCTACATTACAGGTACAAAGTTATGATTACTTCAATTTAGGGTTGTTGACTAATCCAAAACTAGGCATGTGAGACTAAAGAAAAGTTTGATGAAAATGCTAGTCTCTTGTTGTTAAAGTTAAGGAAGGTTTATAGGACTGTGATCATATACACTAGGTCTATTACAGATCTACAAATAATATTTGAATGATGAAATTGATGAGGGATTTTGGTTGAGGTACATGTTGAGTACATGGTTGAGACAAGTAGTTGATGAGTTGGCACATACATGAGGTGTATACTTGATGATGTTGGTACATATTGATGACTCATAGTTGATGATTAGTTGACACACATGATTGGTACATACTTGGTACATGGTTAGATGCACTTTTTTATGGTACAGGTTGATTACAGGTTGGTACATGGTTGATGCACTTGTTTATGGTACAGGTTGATTATAGGTTGAGGTACAAGTTCATGCATGGTTCAGATTTATTGGTACAGATTTATAGTGGTATATCTCACAGTGATAATGTGATAGTGATTCCATCATTCTACTTCTACGTCAGGGCAGTTGGACAGGGCAAGGACAAGTGGTTGTAGCCACCTTCCGGTTGTAGCCGGAGAACATAGGGGGTTGTAGCCTCCTTCTAGTTGTAGCCAGAGAATTGGGGAGTTGGAGCTTCCTTCAAGTTGTAGCCTGAGAAACTAGGGGCTTGGAGCCTCCTTCCAGTTGCATCTCGAAAAAAAAGGAATTTGGTGCTTCCAATGAATGTAATTCTTCAAGACATATAAGAAAAAGCATTCTGTGGTTTTCTCCCGATTTGGGTTTCCACATAAAACACTGGTGTATTGTGTATGTGTATGATTGTTTATTTGTTCATTGCTTATTTACTCTGTAGTTATTGGATGATAATGATTCATTGATACAACACTTGGATTATATGGTTAAAAATGATTAAATTTCTCTATTACTGATTCACCCCACCCCCCCCCCTCTCAGTAATCCAATAGTTGATGTCATAGATACCATCTATGAAAACCTGAAATCTACTTCCACCACCCCTCTATTTGGTGCAGTACAAGAGTTTGCAAGGTATACCTAACTAGGGACAATAATGTTATTGTACAACTTGAAAACAATGTATGTTATGTTAGACGCATGTTTCATAAAACTTTTGAGGTAACTAACCATTAATTCACCTAAATTTTTAAGGAATCTTGTCACACAATGAAGGAAGAAAAGGGTTGATTTTATTCATGCTTAATGACAGTGTAAATTTCTATTTCCCACTATTTGCAGGTTATTAAAAAATAAGGTAATTCGGAGTGATAATCATTTGCATGATAGTTGCAAAGAGGCAAAGCAAATGATGAAAATGTTTGGTGTTGAGTACATATCATACCATGCATGTTCAAATGATTGTATTCTATACATAAAAGAATATGTGAACAAAGACATATGTCCAGAATGTGGGCATGACATGTACTATAAATAAATAAAAAAGGGTAAGGCACATTGTGCTCCTCATAAGATATTGAGAAACATGCCTATAATTCCAAGGATTCCAAGTCTCTTTCATTTCAAAAAATTATCCATGTTGTAGGGGTGGCATGCCTCACATAGAAGTGATCTAGGAGTTATGTGAATCCGAACAAATTCAATATTCATGAAGCGTATAGAGGATACATGGCCCGATAAATTCAAGGATGAAGTAAAGAGCCTTTGATTGAGCATGGCTATGGATGGAGTTAATATAAAATTCCACGACTCGACCAGGGAACATTATTACACATAAAAACATTATTACACAGAAAAACATACCACCGGAAATTGCATGACATGTATTATCCATCTAGAATAGTATTACCTACAAATATATCAAAATGTATACCATTATCCATTAAAAATATTTGGGTCCATTACCCAAACCTTTGTGCCACTGAAATTCGCTACCAGACTTTATTAAAGGGTTGACATCAATGACAACCAACCCAATTAATCAACAATCTCCCCCTTTGGAATTGATGGAAAAAATATGATACAATATTGAAGTCGTGTCATGCAATACTGAAGTCATATCACTCATTCTCCCCCTGTGACCATCTCTCCCCCTAGAACCATGCCATTGTTCTTTGCATCTGATAAATATCTCCCCTTTTGTCATCAATGACAATGGTATCTTCCCATCCAGGGCTACTCCCCCTAACTAAAATTTCCTTGGGGATACTCCCCTTGACTGAACTCTTTCTGAAACTGATCTCCCAACCTGAACTGTCCTCTTTATGGTGCTTCCTCATGTAAATCTAAGACATATAAGATAATCATTCAAAAGCATTCATTTTGGAGTAGAAATTACTCTGAGTCTCTGGCGAAGATACTCAAAGGCTTCCCATGGAAGCGGTTTTGTAAAGATGCATGCCACTTGTTCTTTTGTGCCCACATATTCAACTCTGATGTTATTCTCTACAACTTGTTCCCATAGAAAGTGATGCTTGATTGGAATGTGCTTCATCTTGGAGTGCATCAATAGGTTCTTTGAGATATTGATGGCACTTGTATTATCATACTAGATTGCAATGGGCTCATCATACTCAACATGTATATCTGTCAGAGTTTGTTTCATCCATAGAACCTATGTACAACATGTTGCTGCTGCAATATATTATTCTTAGGCTGTAGATAATGATAGTGATGATTGTTTATTTCTTAGACAAGATACTAAACACTCACCCAGGTAGAACATTGCTCCATTGGTGCTTCTTCGGTCATCAATGCAACCTACCCAATCTGCATCTATGTAGGAAATAAGTGATAGATCATTTCCTTTTGGATACCATAATCCAAACTTTTATGTTCCTTTGAGATATCTAAAAATTCGCTTCATTGCTAATACATGTGATTCCTTTGGTGCTGCTTGAAATTATGCCACTTGTCCAACTGCCTACATTACATCTGGTCTGGATGTTGTCACATATAGTAAGATACCAATCATTGACTGATATTGCCTCTGGTATGTAGACTTTGAATCATCATCTTTGCTCAAATTGCAATTAGTTTGTAATATTCCATTCTAAACCTCTTTATCCTTTCTCTGATATACTTAGTTTGAGAAAAAAAAATCCTTGGTTTCTTTGATATATCTAAAGGCCCAGAAAGAAGGATAGTTCTCTGAGTAATGACATTTCAAATTAGTTTTGCATGTCCTTTGCAAATTTATGTCTTAACCTATCATTAGTACTTCCAAAAACAATATCACCAACATAAATTTCAATTAATAAAATACTACCTTGAGTTACCTTGATGTAGAGGGTGTTGTCTGCACTTCCTTTCCATAGCTCATAGGGAGTTTTGTCATTGTTGTTTATGAGCATTACTCTGTTTTGAATGTGAATTGTTGTATGCATTGTATGTGTCCAAAAAATATCTGTCAATTTGGAATCCATGCTCTCATCCATTGTCATATATCTTTCCAAAACTGCAAAGTGCTCTTAGGAATTCATCTATGTCCATATTTTCCAAGACTCTTCTACACAATTTTCCATAATTTTGACTCATATGTCATTGTACTATCATGAATTACTACTACACCTGATTAATCTATCATATTGTACTTATGCTAACTAAATGCACTAAATATTTATACTCAAACTCTACAAGCTGCTCGAAGGATGGTTCTTTAGTCTGTCACAACTATCGCATACACTCCCCCTATCTATTATTCATATTATCTGGGATTATCTAAGCTGGATGGATTTGAAAAATTCCTTCTTTGAAGTGTATTCATCATCATCTTCATTAGTAGATTCAGCATCTCTCTAATCTATGACTTATTTTTTTCTTTCTGTGGATTCATCTCTCACTACAGTGACTGAAAGTACAATCTCTTGAACCTGTTCCTTATTTACCTTTCCTTCTTTTCTTTCAATTATTTTCCAAACCTTTATGTATCTGACATCTTTCCTTTTCTCTGTAGAATTTTATTCATCTTGTTTTATTTCCAATTTTGCGATCTCTGGGACCTTGTCTTTGTTCACTCTTTCTTCGTGTTTTGAACAACCACTATCAACATACCAACCACGCTTCTTTTATGTTGTGTTTCTCTAGGAGGGACTGTCATTATACAATCTTTGGCCATGTGTCCAAAGTTATTTTACTTATAGCATTCCACTTCAGTGCTCAATGATTCAAACCCGTTGTAGATTACTCTCTACGTTTCACTAGGCCTTCTTGGATAACCATTTTTTGTATGACTTTCAAAGTTGTTTATGTTCCTGTTATTAGCTATGCAACTTACTAATTTATGTCCAAAATTATTGCATGCATAACATAAACCCAAAAACATAGTTTGATACCTGAGAGTTGAAGATCTTATGAAAGGAGTTACTCTTATGAATCCGTCTTCTTCTTGAGGCCTATTTGTTTATGTCAGTCGTTGATTCTGAAATCTGAATCTTCTCGGTGGAGGAGTGTCCCTATAATCTTCCTTTTAGGTCTTCCTATCCCCTTTAATTGTTTTTTCATAAATTTTTTGATATGTTTCTTGTTCTGTTGCTTTGGAGCTCGATCCTTTTTCTGTCAGATTGTATCCAAGTCCAGACTTCTCATGATTATGACTTTAACTGTTGATAATGTCATCCAAAACTTTTGAGCTATTCTGCATATTTTTCTTTTGAAGATCCTTTCTCAATGTGACAATCTATGCTTCCAAATTTCCAATGATCTTGTCTCTTTCTTCCAACCATGCTTTGAGTGTTTCTTCAATTCTTTTATATTCTTCTATTTGAACCTTCAATTTTGTGATGATCTGTTCTAGTTCTTGAGTGTCTTCCTTCTTATCTAGTTCTTCTTGTAGCTTCTTATTTTTCCTCTTTTCTCTTCTTATAACTTCTATGACAGTCAATAATTCTTCTTGGTAGTCAACTTCTACCTCTTCATATTCTTCTTCGATGTCTTCTTTATCAGATTCTTCTACTACCATGAATAGAAATATTTATGTCTCACTGCCACTAACTTCATCTTCATCTGATGAGGAGATGTCTTCTTTGGTGCATAAGTTTTTCTTGAAAACTTTCATTGTGGTTCTTTTTCCTTTATATGCTTGTTTGTTATTTAAGTAATCTTCATCATTCCCCTTATTTTTATTATGAGGATTGTTGGAGTTACTTCACACACACCTAGGATTTATTTTTCCTAAGGTTTTTCCTTGTTTATTAGTCATAATTATTCATTATCCAGTATTCTATACTTTGGGGGAGAATATTCCACCTGGAGAATATTCTCTTTTAGTTGACACTTCAGTTTGACTAGTTGAGTTGAGTTTAGATGTTGCAATAGTTTTATCACCATGCAACATTGGGATCATCACCATGCTAATTTGACCTTGCCTTGGGACCATCACCTAATTGGTGCATTAGCCTTGATTCCCTAAGTTAACTCCTCACTACTCACTGTTCAGTCAGTTAACTGAAGACTAGTTGACTAGTTAACTCAACTAAGTGGCAGTTCACTCCCGTAACTGCTTGAGAGACTAGAATAGGTGGTATTTCACTCCCGTAACTAATGGTGTGTGTCCATATCACTCTATACCACCACTATGGTTCATTATTTACTCATGTATCCTATATCTATTGTAAATCATTCACTCTTTGAGTGTGGAAAACGGTTACCGAGAATTCTTCCATTATTTCTCTCCTTCTATTTCCTTCTACAATTCTCTCTGCAAATGTGTGTATTATTGTTTAGCTAGATCTCTTTTGTACAGGTTCAACACATTTACATGGTATCAGAGCCGACGAACTTATAAGCAAAATCTACACCAAAAAATTTTGCAGGTACAAAAGATTGAAGATAATAAAAAAACGGATTATTCGTTGGAAATACTTCTCACACCTCATAACTATTTGGAATGGAAGCCAAAAAAATTTCTTCTACTCAGATGAAAAGGCTTGTACCAAATAACTATGGCAATGGAAGTAGAGCCTGATTCTGTTGATGAGAAAAATGATTTTCTCAATAGACAAGATATGGCCATAGGATGGATCATCTTATTTATTTCTCCTGAAATTCTCCATCAAGTATATGATGACTCACAAGAATCAACTCCAAATGAATTGTGGACCATATTGGAGATTATATTTGGAAATAAATAAGATTGTGAATATTTCATGCAGGAGATTGGAAAGATAGAGCCAGAAGAGAATCCATCAGAAGATCAAGCCTCTTATTATGAAGAGTATTCTACAAAAGTATTTTCATAAATTTGTATTCCATTAATTGAAGATGATGTATACTCCATTTCAGATTTGTTTTATGAATTTCATGTGGAAGATGTATGGCATGCATCTCAAGAGTCACATGCAGACACTTTTGCATGCACCATGCATGCATCTCAGGAGACAAAAAGAGAGCCACGCAAATCAGACTCCATTCTGATATTTTCTTAGCACAATTTGCAGAAACAAATTGGATATTTGAATTCCTCTTGGGAAAAAATCCAATTTCAAAAAACAAATTCGTCTGAAACGGAATCCGGAACATGACGTTATGATCTTTTTAAAATCAACAAAATTTCAACATTTTTTTGGAAACAGCTATACGGTTTTCAAAATTTCATCCAAACTTTATTTGAATCTTATTCAATGCAAAAAGATAAAGTGGATATGTGTGGAAATATCAATGATTCATATACTTCGTTAGATCCGTGCATACATCTACATCTTAAACAGAATCTTCAACGAGCACAAACTTGCATAGTTGCGAGGTCTTCTTGGAGTGAAGGACAATGTTGCTTAGCAACTTCTTTTTGTTCCTTCTCATTTTATTTTTTTATGCATTGTAATTTGAGGGGGTGGTTTTCCCATGAGGTTTTCCCTCTTTCCTCACTTTATTTTCAGTGTTTCTTTTGTACTTGGGTACCTAACATGGCCTCATTGCCGGGACCCAATCTTTATTTTCACCATAGTGATGTTCAGGGAGGGTGTTGGAGTTACGTCACACACACCTAGGATTTATTTTTCCTAAGATTTTTCCTTGTTTATTAGTCATAATTATTCATTATCCAGTATCCTATATTTTAGGGGAGAATATTCCACCTGGAGAATATTCTCTTTTAGTTGACACTTCAGTTTGACTAGTTGAGTTGAGTTTAGATGTTGCATTAGTTTTATCATCATGCAACATTGGGATCATCACCATGATAATTTGACCTTGCCTTGGGATCATCACCTAACTGGCACATTAGCCTTGATTCCCTGAGTTAACACCTCACTACTCTCTGTTCAGTCAGTTAACTGAAGACTAGTTGACTAGTTAACCCAACTAGGTGGCAGTGCACTCTCGTAACTGCCCGAGAGAATAGACTAGGTGGCAGTTCACTCCCGTAACTGATGGTGTGTATCTAGATCACTCTATACCACAAATATGGCTCATTATTGTATCCTATATCTATTTTAAATCATTCACTTTTTGAGTGTGGAAAATGGTTAATGAGAATTCTTCCATTCTTTCTCTCCTTCTTCTTCCTTCTACAATTCTCTCTGTAAATGTGTGTATTATTGTTTAGCTAGATCTATTTTGTGCAGGTTCAACACATTTACAAGGACATTTGTTAGAAAAATGACCAATACCATCACAATTAAAAAAAATCAATGGAATCTTACCTTTATATCTATCGTTGGTTCCCTTGTTCAATCTCTTAACAAAGTTGGCCATTTATTCATCAACTTACGAGATGTCATTGTTGCTACTATGTTCTTTTTCTTTTTTCTTTCCCTTTTTCTTTGACCTTTTGGATGTTTTGAAAGTTGTTTCTTTTATATATGAATTTTCATGTTCATTTCTCATTTCATATGCTATTAAGGTTCCATGTAGTTCATCCATGCTTATTGAGTTTAGATATGCTCTTTCTTCTAGTGTTGAAATCTTAGGATCAAATCTTATAGGAAGAGATCTTAGTACCTTTTGAAAAATTACAGATTCTTTAATTTCTTATCCTAATCCTATGATTGTGTTTGCTATTTCATCAACTCGTAATAATTAAGTTGCAATATTCTCATATTCCTTCATCTTTAGTTGTTCGAACTAACCTCTGTAAGTTTGAAGCTTTGCTGCTTTGACTTTTAAATCTCCTTCATAAATATTTTGAAGTTTTTCCCAAATCTCTTTAGAGGATTTCAATGCATAACTTTGGTGTTTACTGATTCACCAAGACCATTCAGAAGTGCATTTGATTTGGAATTATTTTGACCATGTTTTATTTCTCTTTCACTTGTTGGCAGAACTGTTGGTTCTTTGTATCCATCTACTACAAATTGTCAAATTTCAAATCCCTGTGCATGTATATATGTTTTCATCCTTCTGCTCTATAATGCATTCTTTTGTCCATCAAGCAATGGTATTCCATGTTTATACATGTTGTTTCTCTCCATGATCTACCTTTCAGTGGTTAAACTGATTCTTGAAGGAACCTTCTTTGATACCAATTGTTGGATTACTGAGAGGGGGGGTGAATCAGTAATAGAGAAATAGAATCCTTTTTAACCACCAAATGCAAGTGTTATATCAATGTAGCATTATCATACAATAGTTGCATGTGTATATTTGCAATGAACAAATGAGAAATCATACACATACATAGTACACCATTGTTTTTACATGGAAACCCACAGTGGGAGAAAACAACATAATGTTTTTTCTTATATGTCTTTAAGAATTACATTCATTTGAAGCACCAACTTCCTTTGTTTTCCAGCTGCAACTGGAAGGAGGCTCTAATCCCCTAGTTTCTCAAGCTACAACCTGAGGGAAGCTCCAAATCCTCAATTCTCTAGCTATAACCAGAAGGAGGCTACAAACCCCTATGTTCTTAGGCTACAACTGGAAGGTGGCTACAACCACTTGTCCTTGCCCTGTCCAACTACCCTGATATAGAAGTAAAATGATGGAACCACTATCACACTATCATTGTGAGATATACCACTGTACAAATGAACCAACATGTACCACTAACCTACAACCAACATGTACTACTGCCCTACAACCAACCTATACTATTGCCATGCAATAAACCTGTACCTAAACTGAACATGTACCAAACAAAATACAACAGATACGCGACTTGCAGTTATGCACGCGCCCTATCTGTACAACGTCATGCATATGTATGCATGTTGTCTATTATGAAGCCTGTGTATGCCTTATAAAACTAGGGATATGCAACATGTAGTTATGCAACAAGCGTATGTACGCGCCCTATCTATACAACAACCTGTGTATATACGCGTCATGTTTGTTATGTAGCCTACGTATACCTTCTGAGACTAGGGTTTTCTTTCTTCTGAAAAATTTTGATCCTATGCAACTTATTTCACATAGATATGCAACCTATCACTGTATCCAAACTGTAACTATACCCTGTGCATGCATCCTCATACATAACCTTTACCTAAAGTATCTATATCTCTCTCTAGTCTTGTGCCATATAAATGTGTGTAATCATGAACAAGTATAATAACCCTCACATGATCTAGACATCAAACTCTTTTCTAATATTCAGCCTCTCGATACATCAACCACTTCACAAATACAATCTCTCAACCATGTACCACAAAAAACCCTTGGCCATATGCCAAGAAATACAAGATGTGCCTCAACTCTAACAAGAATTATCAATGATAAATATTGATTATACCAGCACTGTATTTCTATAGATCTGACTTATACAGAATATCCCATGTAGCCACTAGTCTCTCTATGGAGAATCCTCAAATATCCATAACCATTTCTCATGCATACATCAAAATCCAACTACTCGTAGAAATAAAACATAACTTTTTAACCAGTGGATAGATCTGATGTATCTGATCACTCTAGACCTTTCTGGGAGTTTCATCTCAGAATCTAGAACCTCAACATCTTCATATTCTCAAATTTCTATGGCTTTACCCTCATGTGCACGCCCTAATACATTGTTAGCCCACATACACCTCAGAAATTAGGGTTTTTTAGTATTCCCTATAATTTTGAAACTTCCGTCGCCAAACTTTGTGCTACCTCAGACTTTCGCAACTTTAGATATATCAATGAGTACCTGTAATAAGCCTTACACAATAATAGATATTCAATATGTTCAAGTGTGATTAAATGAGAGAGCCTTGCCTCTTATTTATACTTTCATGTAGCATCCTCAAGGGGTTAGATTTTAACCATCTTAACCTACTTTCCTTATTTTAGGGTTAACCCACTTCTAACCACTTGTCCACTTAACTTGACCACTTTCCATGATTCGTAAGTTCTCCATTAACTTTATTATTTAAATAATTTCTTTTGCATCCACTTTGACTTATATTACACTCATCACTTCACTTTATTATTTAAATAATTTATTCTTTGCAAACACATTGACTACTTTGACCTTTTGGGGATTCTAGATGACTCGTAAGGGTTCTCCAACTTCACATGGCCATAACTCTCTAACCGTGAGGAGTTATGTGACATTCCACATGCCACCGGAAATGGAATGACATGTAATATCCATCTAGAATAGTATTACCTGCAAATATATCAAAACTCATACCATTATCCATCAAAAAAACTTGGGTCCATTACCCAAACCTTTGTGCTACCAGAATTCGCTACCGAACTTTCTTCAAGGGTTGACATCAATGACAACCAACCCAATTAATCAAAAAGTGCGACATTTAATTAATAATTCACCGAGGTGGTGTGTTATTAATAAAACAACATAAAATAGTTACATTTGCATAATGCAAATTCAAACATCTGTATTTAAAGTATGCAAAGGTTTTTCTTTGCAGAGGTAATAACAAAGGTCAATCTTCGATGCTTATCTCAATTAAATGCACTGGTGAATTTTTTTATACATACACACCGGTTCGTTTACAATGATAAAGTGCATTGGTGGGGGAGATAGGGGGGGGATAAGGAAGGGTATATAGTGAGTGAGAGAGGAAGGTGGATACAGAGTGATGGGGAGAGAGAAGTTGATGTGTGTTCGCACGCGTAAGAGNAGAGAGAGAGGGGGGGGGGTTGAGTATGAAATTCACATTTTCTATGTTCGAGGAGGATATTTTCATGGATCAAGTAATAGTTTTATATTTTGTAAAGATAGATAGAGATTTTTTGTATCGATGGGGAGATAAAAACAATGATATTGTAAAACAAAGTAATGATTTTTTAAGTGTGTTTTCAAGTTGTAAAAGTTATTCGAAGTTATTTTTGAAGTTAGATTGTTATATGGTACCCAAGTCGACGATTTTTTGTTCAAATGCAGGAAATAAATAATTATAATATCAAATGGCCAATTCTTCAGATTCCAATGTCGCCTCATTACGTATCTTTGGAAATCCATCAAGTTCTCTCACACTAATTGTAGTATGTCTAGATTTTATTGATAATTAATTTATCTTGTTGAATTTATGTTATGTATACATGTGCAATTTAATAATTGTTAATTGAATTTTGCAGGATCGAGATTCATGTTCAAGTTCAGATGTTGAAGATATTCATATGGTCTCGAAATTATGAAATCTCTTATTAGGAGAAAGATATCGCAAACATATATTTGATGAAAATGGAAAACTTCTTTACCCTACCAATACCAGCATTCCATCTTCCAGAAACCATCCTAGGTCAACAATATTACACCATGAAATTGATATATTTTATGTAGACAACCTTGTAGGGAAAAAGAAAAATATGTTTGAGTAATTGTATTTTTGGGATTGAAATGGAACTAATGTAAATTTATTTCTTAATTAAAAAATTATTTTATAAAGGGGTTGGTTTCATGTTTATTATTGGGAAGAAAATGTCCATGCTAATAATAAGTGTTCGGTATAATGTTTGAACATATTGAAAGCATTGTGTTACTAATGTTATCAATGTAATGTTCAATATTTTTACAATTAGGATTCTGATGACAAGCGACCAATCTACCATCTATCGTTTCACCCCTCTACAATGTTAAGTTATAAGATTGTTGCTAAATGAAAAGATCTCAAAGAGAAAGCATATCTAGAATGGGTGAAAAAACCACCTATTCAATTCCCACTACATCCTGAGTCACCAATTTAAAACCTCAATAGTAAAACTAGTTCTTCACATGTTGGGGATGAAGGAAATGATATAAAGGTTGGCATGGATGATTTATTGTGGGATACGTAGACCATGGAGGGAATGTTGTTAGATGAATTCCATCAAAATGAGCTAGGGTATGATGTTGATGTCGTAGATACCTTCTACGAAAACCTGAAATATGCATCCACCACCCCTCTATTTGGTCCAGTACAAGAATCTGTAAGATATACCTGGCTAGGGACAAAAATGTTATTGTACAACTTGAAAACAATGTATGTTATGTCAGATGCATGTTTCATGAAAATTTTGAGGTAACTAACCATTAATTCACTTAAATGTTTAAGGAATATTGTCACACAATGAAGGAAGAAAAGAGTTGATTTTATTCATGATTAATGGCAATGTAAATTTTTATTGCCCACTAATTGCGGGTTATTAAAAAATAAGGTAGTTATGAGTGATAATCACTTGCATGATAGTTGCAGAGAGGCAAGGAAAATGGTGAAAATGTTTGGTGTTGAGTACATATCATACCATCCATGTTTGAATGATTGTATTCTATACATAAAAGAATATGTGGACAAAGACATATGTCTAGAATGTGGGCATGCCAGGTACCATAAATAAAATAAAAAGGGTAAGGCACATGGTGCTCCTCATACGATATTGAGGAACATGCCTATAATTCCAAGGATTCAAAGGCTCTTTCATTGCAAACAATTAGCCATGTTCCAGGGGTGGCATGCCTCACATAGAAGTGAGCTAGGAGTTATGTGAAACCCAACAAATTCAATAGTCATGAAGCATATAGAGGATACATGGCCTGATAAATTCAAGGATGAAGTAAAGATTCTTTGATTGAGCATGTCTATGGATGGAGTTAATATAACGTCCCCCGACTCAACCAGGGAACATTACTACACAAAAACACACATAAAACAAAAATTTGTTTTTCTAATCAATTCATGTAGCTTACCAACTACAATTTAAACACATATTCAACTAGCTTATGATACCCATAATTAAATGCATATAAAAACTCTAAACAATAATGAATGCAACCGGTTAAACATTTATAACAGTGTATAAACCATTATCATTCACAGAGTAATTACACAACTATGAACTTATAAATTGTTGGAAAATTGGTTGTCATTGATGTCAACCTTAGAAGAAGCCCTAAAGAAAATATCAGAATCCCATTAAAGTGATGATCACGTGTCCATTTGAAGCAGGCTTGAAGAGCCTTGAAGGAGCCTTGACATAAGTGTATACAACTCCAAAGTGGTCTCCTTATGGAGTATATTTTAAGCATGGTCCTCACGGGATGAGATAACATGTGGTTGCTTCCACATGCCCACTTTGAGTTGTACAAAAATGGAGCCTTAAATAATCCAAGTTAATAATGCCCTAAATCCAAGTGAAGAATCCCATAAATCCAATTGAAGAATCCCCTAAGGTCATCCATCCTTAAGGAAGAGGTGCGACCCAAAAGTTGTGACCCTTGGTCGCACCCCCTCATGTGGAGAAGACTCATATAATTAATAGGAGCTTCATTTGGAATTTGGATCACACCAATTTGACCTAGATAAGGAAGAAGAGAAAATTTCATCCTAGAGGATCAAATTTCCAAGGGAAGATTAAGTGAAGAAGGGTAAAATTCCAAGGGAAGATTAAGTCTTGTGATGATTTGTTCTAGGGTTTTCTTTGAAGGTCATCTTGGAATTTTAAATATAATTTTTTTTATAGAATAATTCAGATAGAAAAAATTAGAGGTATTTTAGAAGATATAGCGAAGAATATTGGTTACAAAGTTTTGGTATTGAATCATTACAAGTTTGTAGTTATACTTAGTGGAAGTTGAGGTTTTTAAAAGTAGGGTTTCCTTCTTCAAAACGAGTCATCTTTCCATTTTTACTATAAAAAATTTTTGGGGATGATTCAAAGAGTGAAAATTGGAGTAATTTCATATACTATATTTAAGAATATTGGGTACAATTTTCATATCCTGGTTCATTACATGTACAAACTTATACTTGTTGGAAGTTAGGGTTTGTGCCTAATCCAGAAACTAGTCCCAAATAGGTGTCCATGATAAAATGGTTATATATGAAGCTTGGTAGGTCCAAATTGAATTCGAATTGTTGAATTAGAAGGAGAACATATCCTAATATATGAGATCCAAGTTTTAGAATCAGAAACAAAAAATTGAGCTCTTGGCGAATCTTACAAGTTTGTATATTTGAGGTACAGTTTTGAGCAGTTTTATATACAACTTTAAGAAGTGATTTTGGGGTTGTATTTGAAGGTTGATTCGATCCTATATCATCATTTAAAATATTCCAATGGGATTGGTTTCTCCTTCTAGTAGGTGCTGAAAAACTTTAGGGAGTGGGTAATTCCTTCAAGTTGGTGCTTGTAAAATCTTGAAACTACTTAAAAAAAAATTGTTTTCTCCCAGTTCGGTTTCCATGTAAAACTATGTTTGCAATATTTATGAGTTTATGTGATGATGAATGATATGATTAATGGTTAATGTTTATGCAGTGATTGTAGGTTAAAATTGTTGAAATAACTCTATACTAATTCACCACCCCNAGTATTCTTGAATATTCTAACAATTGGTATCAAAGTAGGTTCCTTAAGGAACAATATAACCACTGGAAGACATCTATAATAAAAGAGAAATTACCAAAAATCGAACACCATTATTTGATGGGAAAAATTATTCTTTTTGGAGCATAATAATGAGAGAATTTTTGCAGGAACAAGGATTTGATGTTTGGAAAGATGTAGTAAATGGATACACTGCACCAGCTTCCACCCCAACAGATAATGCTAGGAAAAATCTCAGTGAATACAATTCAAAGGCTATAAATGTCATTCTAAGTGGTCTAACAAGTTATGCATTGTTATTCTGCAAAGGAAATCTGGGACAAGCTCAAGAATGTTTATGAAGGAGATGCTAAAGTCAAAGGGTCCAAGTTTCAGAATTACAGAGGAAAATTTGAACATCTGCGAATGAAGGAAGATGAAGATATTGTAGCTTATTTTCTCCAAGTTGATGAAATTGTGAATACTATAAGAGGACTAAGAGAAAATATTGAAAATTCAGTGATTGTGAAAAAGATATCGAGATCTCTCCCAATGAGATTTGACCCTAAACTCTAAGCTCAAGAAGAAAGAAAATATATGGCTACATTGAGCATGGATGAATTACATGGAATACTTACAACATATGAAATGGGAATAGAACAAGAAAATCCATCTAGAAGGGAAGTAGCTTTCAAAGCCTCCAAGAAGACAATAAAGAACAAGATAGGTTCAAAACTCTACTCCAACAATAGTGACGATTTAGAAAATGAAGAAGAAGCCAACTTTGTGAGAAAGATGAAAAGAGGAAGTGAAAAGTACACATATAAGCTTCTTTTCAAATGATTTAATTGTGGTAAAGTTGGCCATTTGGCTTCCAATGTCCTTATGCAAGGGGTTCAGATAGTGACGAAGAAGAAGTTCCTAAGAAAGAAAAGAAATATCATAAAAGAGACAAGGAAAGAAACAAAGGAACATTTTTTAAAAAGAAAATATTTTATTCAAAAAATGATAGTTCATCATCCAATGAAGATGATGATAGTGACAGTGACTCAAGAAGAGTACTCTTCATGGAACTAGAGACTCAAGAGGGAAATATTGAAAATAATGAAGGAGACTATGAAGAAAAAGGAGAAGTGAATCTTGAGGAAAAATTGATCAGTGCCTTAAGTGATCTAAGAATAGCAAGGAAGAAAAACAAGTCTCTCAAATAAGAGCTAAGTAAACTAAAGGAAGACTTTCAAAACCCTAGAAAAAATTATGAAGAAGCCAAGAAGACTATCATTGATATAAGGATTTAGTTGGAAGAAGCCAAAGTGATTAAAGAAACACTCAAGAGACAACTGGAAGAAAATAAGAAAATAACAGAGAATCTGGAAGCTGAAATAGTCTCACTAAGAAAGGAACTATAGAAGAAGGAAATCTGATTAAACTTTGGCAGTAACACCAAAATAATGAATTAAATCATCTACAATAAAAAATCATTCTATGACAGGTATGGAATTGGATACAAACAAAATAATATTGATAAGTTTTCAATCTCTATGATGACAGGAAATGAAGTAGATAAAAGAAGTTATCTAGATACTATCAAGGGTTCCATGAAGAAAGAAGAATGCAAGTCTCTGAAGGAGGACATACAAAAACCATAAATAAAGAAAAATTAAGAAGAAGATTGTGCATTCAGAGGAAAATGGAATAAAAAGCCAACAACGAAGAAGACCCAAGAAGACTATCATGATTTCAAAAGAACAACACCAACTAGAACACCACCCACACCCAAGTACCAAAATATTTTTCTTAGCTTATGTTATTCTTGCAATAATTTTGGGAATAAAACCATAAATTGTAGATCTTATGAAAAGGGTAGAAACACCTGGAATATATGTAGCTATGAAAATCACAAGAATAATTATGAAGACAATTATCCTAGAAAGCCTCATGAGGAGTTTAACAGAAATTATAACAATTTTGGCGCTCTGGGTTATGAAATTGAATGTAAAAAATGTAACAATTTTGGACACAGAAAAAAATTGCAGAAGTGATTTGATATGTTCTTCAAGGGAAACTAGACATGTTCATTTAAATCATATAGGGGAACAACAAAGAACTTGGAAAAGGAAGCAAGATTTTAAGATTGAGGAAAGTGGGTTTACCTTACAAGAACAAAATAAAAGAATCCATTAGTATATTGAAAGTGGATGTTAAAAGCATATGACTGGAGACAAAAATAGATTTGTAACATTAAATAAAGAAAAAGATGGGTTTATCATGTTTGGTAATGATAACTCAACCAAAATTATAGGAAAAGGCACAGTTAGTCTTGGATACAAAGATGTTGTGGAAAAAAAATGTCCTACTTGTTGAAAATATGAAGTATGATTTTCTAAGTTTGAGACAAATTTGTGATCAGGGACACAAACTTATATTCAATGCAAAACAATATAAAATAAGGAAAGAAGGATCAGGAAGACTAGTGGCAACAACGACAAGGACCCCAAACAACATATACATATTGAATACGATCGAAGAAGAAATATGATTTCTGGGAAAAGAAGATGAAAGTTAGTTTTGGCATAGGAGAATGGGTCATATACTCTTCGATAATATTTTCAAGATAAAAAAGAAGCAATATGTAAGAGAAATGATAGAAATCACAAAGTTAATGAATACTATGTGCAAGCACTGTCAGCATAGAAAACAAACAAAAGTTGAATTAAAGACAAAGGAATACTCTACGACAAAACCATTGGAGATTGTACACAATGATTTATGTGGGCCCACGAGAAAAAAAGGACTAAATGGTGAACAATAATTCATGCTACGCATTGATGACTATACCAGAATGACCTGGGGTTGCTTCCTTAAGAAAAGTTTAGAAGCTTTCAAATGTTTCAGGGTATTCAAGGAACTGGTTGAAAATGAAATTGATTTGAAAATCAAATGCTTAAGATCTGATAATGGAGGTGATTTACTTCAAATGAATTTAAGTATTTATGTGAAGAATAGAGAATAAAAATACAATTATTAATAGCTAGAACACCTCAACAAAATGGAGTTGTTGAAAGGAAAAATAGAACTGTACAAGAAATGGAAAGAACCATGTTGAATGACTCTAAGCTAAGTGATATATTTTTGGGACATAAAAGTAAATTCTTTCATAAAGTAAAGTTAAACATTATATGGAAACTATAAATTTAAGTGAGTGATACACATCAAATTTCACTTAAAAATGGAGAAATCATTAACAATTTTTGTCATTAGCATACTCATATTACATTTTATAAATCAAACAAAAACAAAAACCAAAACATTATATGAAAAACATAATATACATGAGCAATATACATATGAATATACATCTCAACAAAATATACAATAAACATGCCATATATAGATCTCTAGTAAAATATAAAACTATCAGTATAAATGTCAATCAATACCACTACTATCTAGGTCCACTACTATATCTAGGTGCATTAGTGTCTCTGCCACCAGAGGTAAAGCCTTTATCAAGAATAGTTGTATCAAAAACAAAATGTCGGCATAAGTGCACTACCAAGTGTGTAATGTTCCTCACTTGGCTAGTCTAGGAATCACTGCTAATGTGTGTGTAGGATCAAAGGTTTACAGCATATAAATGATCATACAAATAATAAATGCAATAAAGAACTGCAAAGTTTGTATTATGATATCTCTGTGGATTAAAAAATGGCCGAATGCAGCTAAATAAACTGAGAATACTCGACTAGATCAACAGACAAAAGATCTTAGCCGGAATACAAATAAGCAACTACCGCTGAATTAAATAACAACACTCGGCTAGATCAAAAGACAAAAGGATATTAGCCGAAATACAAATAAGCAACTAAAATATAATACCCAGAATATGGGAGAACTTTGGAATCAATGAAGAATGATGGAAGACCTAGATGATCTTCCCGATGACTAGGGTGTGTCTTTCAAGACCGAAATCAGCCAACTCGTGTCTTCCTCCTAGAATACACTGAACTATATCTCTTGAGATGCGCCTCTTCTCCTCAATGACAAGTCATAATCTCCATAATGATGAATTAGGTCACTGACCCTTCCTTTATATCTTTTCAAACCCCTAAATCATGTTGAAACCCTAATTCACTGTTGACTTCCAAAACCCTAAATTACTGTTGAAACCCTAATTCACTGTTGACTTCTATTTTTAGCTCATAATGACTCAAAAGCGCTTTTAACCCTTTTTAGCTCAATGTCACTTTCTGAATATAACACCTATGACTGGAGTGACCTCTAGCAACTCTATTTACCCCTCTTTAGCCCTGGCTATAGTCTAACAGGGAGGTTTAGACCATTAAGCCTCCTCTATGGAGTTCCTATTTGGAAAGGGACATTACAGTTCTCCCTTCCCGAAATTTCTTGTCCTCAAGCAATACTAGTCCAGGGTGCTGCAACACCTTCTCACTCTCCCAAGTATCTTCCTCTACTGGAAGCCCTCTCCATCTGATCAAACACTCTTTGATGACCCTACTCCTCAGTTTTCACTCCCGGAACTCCAAAACCTCCTCTGGAACTAACTCCAATTGTCCCTCCTCATCCAACGGGGGAATCTCCTCTAATGTGTTAATGAATTGTCCCACTACCTTTTTTAGGCAAGACACGTGGAACACGTTATGAATCTTGCTCCCCTATGGAAGCTCTAGCTCGTAAGAAATCTCACCTATTCGGCACATGATCCTATAAGGACCATAAAATCTGGGCTTGAGCTTCTCGGCCCCACTCTTCTTCATAGATGACTGTTTGTAGGGTTGGAGTCTCAAGAAAACCAAATCTTCAACCTCAAAGTTGTGCCCTATATTGTGCCTGTCTGCACTTATCTTCTGTCGATTTTGCGTCATCTGCAGGTTATCTTTCAACAACTTGAGAATCTCTTAACTCTCTATGATCCAATCCTTGGCCTTGGGAGCTCTGCTCTCCCCGAAGACCAAGTATACCAAAGTGGGAGCATCATATCCGTACAATGCTCAGAAGGGTGTCATACCAATGGACATGTGGAAGGTGGTGTTGTAGCAATGTTCTCCTAAATGTAACCACTTTACCCACATTCTTTGTTGTCCTCCTACATAGTTCCTCAAATACCCTTCAACCCACTTGTTGACAATCTCGGTCTACCCATCTGTCTGAGGGTGATAGCTAGTGCTAGGTGTCAACTCTGCCCCACCAACCGAAACAACTCTCTCCATAATGTCCCTATGAACTGACTGTCCCTGTCACTGACGATGTTCTTCGGCAACCCATGAAGTCTGAAGACCTCCCTTAAGAAAAGCTCGGCTACTTGAACTACGTTTTACTTTGTCGGTATGGCGTAGAAGTGAGAAAACTTGGTCTATCTATAGACCACTACACAGATACAGTCCTTACCCTAGACCTTGGGTAGACCCGTGATGAAGTCCATAGATATACTCTCCCATTTATGCTCAGGAATGGGGAGTGGCTGAAGTAGCCCTGCTGGAAGAGCATGCTCTAACTTGTTCTGTTGGCAAGTCACACACTCATTGACATGTATCATAACATCCTATGTGAGGCCCTTCCATGAGAACCTCTCTCTGATCTGTCTATAGTTTTTGAAAAACCCCTGATGGCCTACAAGAGGTGAATCATGAACTGCGGTGAGGATCTTCTTCTTAAGCACTGAATCTGGCACCAAGTAGACTCTATCCTTGTAAAATATGACATCGTCAATGACCCTATACCGGTCATCCTGTATCTTCCCATCCATCACCTCACAAGCAAACTTGTTCTTGGAATATTCCACTATCAAGTGGGATTTCCAATCTGCTGAAATCTCCATCAAAGAAAATGTCGCAGGTATCCTCGATAGTGCATCGGTCACAATATTCTTCTTCCCCTTGACATACTCTATCTCAAAGTAGAATGCCTGTGCATTCATCACCCATTTCTATTGGCACTCATTGAGGTCCTTCTACTTAAGGAAATACTTCAAACTGTTGTGATCGGTCTTGACCACGAATTTGTTGCCCACCAAATATTGTCTGAACTTGGTCAAGGCATGCATGATTGCCAAAATTTCCTTGTCATAAATGGAGGAAAACCTCTCAGGTTGACTAAGCTTCTGGGTCTCGAATAAAATGGGGTGTCCTCCCTACATCAAAACTGCATCGATCCCTTCGCCGGATGCGTCACACTCTAGTACAAATGGCAAGGTGAAGTCTGGTAGTACCAACACTGGACAAGTGATCATGAATTCCTTCATGTGATCAAAGGGTTCCTATGATTTCTCGGTCCATATGAAGGCCCCGTGATTGGTAAGATCTGTCAGCAGTGCTCCAAGCTGAGAAAAAACCCAGATGAACCACATGTAATAGCTGCACAGCCTGAAGAAGCTCCTCAATTCTGTCATGTTCTTAGGCATCGGCCAATCCAAAATGGCCCTGATCTTCTCTTGGTGCACCTATACCCCCTGTGCACTGATTATGTGGCCTAAGTAAAGCATCTCTATCATACCGAACTCACACTTGGACTCTTTGGAATATAATGGCTATGCCTCCATGATGCTCAATACCTCATCCAGGTGTCTTATATGCTCTTTCCATGACCGACTATAGATCAATATGTCGTCGAAGAAAACCAAGATTGATTTCCTTAACTGATCCCTGAATATATGGTTCATGCAAGACTGGAATGTAACGGGTGCATTGGTTATCCCAAATGGCATAACCAAGAACTCGAAGTGTCCAAAATGACATCGAAATGTCGTCTTCTCTATGTCTTTCTCTCGGATGTTGATCTGATGATATCCAGAGCGTAGATCAATTTTTGAGAAGAAAACTGCCCCATGCAGTTCATCCATCAACTCGTCAATGCGTGGTATCGGTTCTTGATGGTTTTCTTGTTCAAGGCTCAGTAATCAATGCACATCCTCATGGTGCCATCCTTCTTCAAAACTAAGACAACTGAAGAAGCAAATGGGTTGTTGCTCGGTCTGATGTGTCCCATCGCCAGCAATTCCTTGATTGCCTTCTCTATCTCATCCTTGAACCTCCTAGGATGATGATAGGGGGGGTGATCATAGGTTTTTCCCCCTCCTCCAACTCAATGGTGTGCTCAAACCCCCTATCAGGTGGTCTCCCTAGTGGAATTGCCTCAAAGACCTGTTGATGACGTCCCAATAAATTATAGATCTATGTATGGTATTGTTGTCGACCTTCTAAATCCTTATGAGTAGTGATCAAGCATTCTACGGCATATGCTACCTCCCCATGTGTGACTATCCTCTCCATCCTCTTGGTTGAAACTGTCATGGGTTCTCCTGTCGACATACCTCTTAGAACAAACTTCTTCCCATCTTGATCTCTGAATCCCATTTCCAAGGTTTGGTAGTTGGTAGTGATTTTTCCCAAGGTAATCATCCACTGAACTCCTAACACCACATCTGTGTCTGATAGGTAAACCACATAAAATGTGTCTCTCACTGTGTAGTTGCCTAAATTCATCTCTAAGTTTGGAACTCTGTCTAGACACTCCACTGTGTGACCATCTGCTACCACAACATCAAACCCCTCAAACTCCTCTTCCTAATGTGTCTGTCTCGATACTAGTGAAGCATCGATCAAGTTGTGGGTGGCCCCACCATCTATCAGGTCGATTTACCGTTTCCCCTAAATAATCCCTCTGATACGGAGTGTATCATACCTTGGAACACTAGAAAGGGTCGCTATGAATCCTCCCTTTGCTATTTTCCTTCTATTATCCTTCTCTGGCAGTTGTGGGACTACTGGAGGATGGGCTCCTGTTGACAGGAGAAATTGAACGCTCGCCAACTGGAAGAGTGGATCCGTCTGGGGTTGTCTAAATAACCCAAGCCGTTTGGGATGACCCACCGTGACAGGTTTAGCAACTCCGTTAGCTGATCTAAGTCCTAGGAAAACAAAACAAAACTACACTAAGGAACTAATCTAAATGAAAACAATAATTAAAGCAAACTAAATAACAAATCTAAAATACATATATACAATCTATTACCTAAATTATACAACTATAATTCTATAAAATTAAATGTTCAATTACCAACAGAATCAGATCCAACTACAAATATACAATATTTACAGATTACATATTTAAATGAAAACCTGCAAAAGTCATTTGTAATCTGTCCTAAGATAGCGAAACTATTGTTTTTTTATTTATATAATTTTATGAGAAAGAAATTAAATAAAAACTATCTAAGCTAAGCAACTAAAATAATAACTCTAACTACAAATCTGAACTATACATATATCTATCTAAACTACTTATATTATACTAACAAATTAACTATCAAACAACAAATAACAAACTGACCTGAAGTAACGCTTCAGGTTTGTCCTATGTGCAGTAGTTGATTCAGTTGTTCGGTGGGAAGAAACCTGCACCAGATTATCCACGAGCTTCTCATAAACTAGAAGCAATTGTGCTCTTGAAATATAAACGATAGGACAAACAAGACATAAAAAATTACAGCAATCTTATGATTTACAAACCATCACAATTAGATAAATCTGTGTGCAACAATTTGTGCAAAACAATTCAATTAATGAAAAAGATAAACCTGTATTCATTAAATTGAAATAAAGTGATTGCTGTATTTTTAAATAAGAGAGATCAGATATTGACAACATATAAATCAAATCACATCAACATGCAATGAATCATGATAGCTAAAGTAGTCGATAATTAATTGCAAACTGATATGCAGAAAACTTGAAACAAAAGTTTGATATATTGAAAGCAAAAACTGTTACAAGACATCAACTTTCATCTCAGTCTTAATCATAAATCCATAGTCTGGTTCTCTCCACAATGATGATGATCCTTTTTTACAAAAAATAACAGGTATTTAAAGACCTCCCACAGGGTAAAACATCCTTGTGGGAATTGTCAAAATAGTTTACAAAAAATCTAGGAATAATATCCCAAGTCTCTATTTCTGACTCAAGCTAACAACTTAAAACAAAAACTACATCACAAAAGTATCTCCTAAACTGCTACAACATGCCCAATTGATCATTGTAATTCATATGCACCTGAAAGAGAACAAGAATAGACAAGATTAGAGGATATTTTATTGATAAAATTGACAAAAATCTAATTTTTAAGACTAGCTACAGAATCTTGTGATTCTGTAGCTGGTCTAAATTGAACACAGAATCGTTTCAAAACCAATTCAAATCTTAAAGAATTATATTCAAACTATTAAACAAATATTTGATTGCTAATTAGAAACCAAACAAAACATTCAAATCAAAACTTGTATGCAAATTGAAACAAACGAAATCGTGGTCAACCGAATGGTAACAGAGATACACGCACTCTGTTCAACATTTGTTATCACCAATTTGGGGTAAATAGAATCACTTAGATAATTTGAAAGCAATGAAATCATTTTCATGAACCAATTTTAATCGACACAAACTGTAACCGGTTAAACAAATCATTCATGCAATAGTTTATGTCGCCTCAACTATTGACAAAATCGTTTTTCGAATCCAAACGAAATTAACAAGATTTTTTAAATCCAAACTAACTTTGAATCCATCGTATTATGCAAGTGACTGTGCTAATCGAGGCACGTAGCATTGTTCGCGAATCAAATCAAACAGGAACGAATTGAACCGATTTAAGATCGACACAATCGTTATGCAAAATAAAAACATAGTCGTGTCCGAATTTAGCAAATAAATCTTGTGTGTAAGTGGAATACAATCAAAATCCAAACAAAAATATTGATCCAATCCAAAAAAAAATCGTTCTTAGTAAATCGAAGTCAACAGGACTGTTTAGAAACAAACAGAACTTAATCGAAATCAAACCTAATCGACTATCCATACAGAATTGTTTCAAAAAAACAATCTAAACAAAATAGAAAACAAATCAATCATTTATACTAAACTGAGAATGTTAACTAAATCATATTTGTGTCTGAAAATAAATCTCCTGTACAGGTCAGATGCAATCAAAATCCAAACGAGGAAATTTATACAAAACGAAACCAATTCGGGCAGAACTAAATGAAAACAAACCCCATTGATTACATTAATTCAAACCAACAAAATTATTCTAAAGAGAACCAAACCAAATCAAAACCAATCAATTGTTTCTACTAATCTGAGAACAATGGAATCATGTTAACTAAATCATAGGTGTGTCCGATTTTAGCAAACAAATTTCCCATTCATGATTCATAACAAAATTATTTTGGTAAAACGAAAGTAACAAAATCATTTTGAATCAAAACGAACAGAGCTATTGAAAGCAAATCCAATCGGTGATATCAAATCAAAATACAAAATTCATATCGAAATTCATACCTGGACAATCAGAAAACAACTCGGTCATGATAATTTTGAATTTACAAAGGCCGATGTTGCTTCGACGTTTTTGAAGATAATTGAACCGGTGGTTTTGTGTTTCTTCTCATTGGTATGTAGCCTGTCGTTCTCCTTTGCCAGCACTATCACCTGTTCTTCTAATGATTTGATATTTGATTGCAACAGGGGAATGTTGGTGAAATAACGCTCTAGCCAAGAATTACATTGTGTACACAACAACTGATCTGGCTTTGGTATCACAGGCGAGGGTTTGTTCAGATTACCAGGGGTTTCCTTGTGCAGCTTGATTCCCGGGTAGTTAGGATCGTTTTTGAGTCACGGGGGTAAGTTAGAGACATAGTCATACCATTTCTTAGACCATAGGCCATGAGAATAGGGGTACTCTTCAGCTAGAAAATGCTCAATATCGGAGTCCGATTCCTCACTCAACACTATGGGATTTTGGTCGATGTTCTGTTTAGGTTTGTTTCGGGCAAGTCTTGATATCAATCGAGCATTTTTATTCCCCCTTCTGTCGACAGTAGTATCACTATTGTATTTCTTCCTCACAGGTCTTTTCACAGCCTTAATATCATCCTTAGCACACGGGTTAACCAAGACATCAGTTAGGTCCAAGTCGGGGCGAACTGAGGGTTTGATAGGGGGTAGAAGGATATGAAGTGGCACGGCTGGTCCAGCCAAAGTCTCATTGACCACCGCCTTGTCGATTTGAGCAGACTCTGGATTAGCAAAGCCATTTCTAGATAGAAAGGCTTGCCAATTATCGCCACTAAGGTTTAAATGGTGGACAATAATGAGTCTAATCAAGCCGTGATGAAAAAGGCTGCTATCAGCCTTCTCACGCTTGAATCTCTTAGACATCTTGTAAAGACTACGCAAGAAGTAATGTGGCATGTTCAAAGGATAGCCCATGAAATTCATCAATAACTGGAGGTGATACAAAAAAACCAAGCCATGCCGACCTTCGCAGGTCACAAACTGTTTAACAATTACCAAAAGATCGTGCCACCTGGGTTTGAGGGTAGAAATAGGAATACCTTTATCATAGGAAACAATCATTCTTTATATGAATAGTAATGGCCACGGCGCCTCGTCGACTTTGGAGTTTTTAAACCACCTTTGGCCTGTAGCTGCTAGTCCTGTAGCAAAGCTTATGAATTCTTCATTCAGCTCGAGCTGTATGTCACCGACTTTAGCGCTGCACCCGTCAAAGGTGAGGGAGAATTGTTGGGCAACCAAAAGGTTGAAACCCTTGAACCTCTATATAAACACCAGCCAACCACTGTTTTCTAAATCCTTATGGGCATTATCGAATAGCAACAGAGTTTGGATACCATTTGGCTCTATGCGCACCACCGGTGCCATAGACGGGAGCACACAGTGAGCAGGGTTGATGGGTAAGGGTTTGAATAGAGTATACGCAGGATTGATAACTCACAGGCTCGCCCGAAAACTAGAAAAGGTGACCCAGGATAGGGGGAAAGCATTAATGAAAGAATGTGCGAAGGTGGTGGAGCTAGCTCAGCCCATGCAAAACAGTCATTTCCCACAGTACAACCGACGGCGCATATAACGATTCAAAAATTACTATTGCATATGTTAAAAATCATGCCATTCAATCAATCAATGAAATCTATGGTAGGTCGACCAAAGATTTGCACAAGCATAGTTTTAAAACCAAAATAATGATTCGAAATCAAAACCAAGGGCTCGATCATGTCAAATATGTATGAAATGATTTATAGCAAGGGTCTAACCACAACGTCAATGTTTTCATGAAACTAATGTATCAAAGAAATTGATGAAAGACTATAAAACATCAAAACCACCAATGTATCAATAACTCGATCATAAGAATATCATCACAGTCTTATAAAAATGAAGTCATATTAACAATTAAAAAATGTCAAATGAGTAAAGATCTTGGTATCTTGCCGACTGTGTGACTGTAATTAAATTGGAAACACAATGAAAACATAGACAAGAGTAACCAAAATGATCCAGTGATGATTTTAATGTGACTTCAAAAACAAAGTTTTCACGCTTGCAGTCGTGAAAATGAGAACAAAGGTAAGTGCGCAAATGCACCAAATAATAGTGTTATTTTATTCAAGGATTGTGACGAAAATCAAGGTTTGCAAAGCACTGGTGTAGGCATCTTATAAGGATAGGATAAAAATGTGAAATGGCTACCAACAATGGCGACACACTGGTAGAAGCAGTTATCTCTGTCATAAGAACAAATTCAGATTATGATAATGAGAATAATTCTAACTCAAAAACAACCAGAAAATTGTTTAAACATCATTATTAATCAAATATTTCAGCAATGCTTAAAAGAGGAAAGCTGATAACAGTCTTAAGACAAGCGAGTCATGATATTAAAGATAAATCTCCAATACTATTGACAGAGCCACTGCTGCCAGCAGGCATTCATAGCCTCGACAGGGTTGCCATTTAACCCACTCTGATATCTGTATCCTGCTAAGAAGTTCTAGATCAGAATAAAGGACATTTTAAGGTCAAGAGATTTCATATTTGCAAATTTTCGTATACCCGGCATTGCTTCGCTGCCAGTGGGCCTGTTCAGTACCCCGGCGAAGTTGTCTTGGCATCATGCATGCATTTACCCGCTTCCAGCAAACCTATTCAGCATCCCGACGGGTTTACAAGCACTTCCCATAGCTCTTTTAATGATTTATTTTGTTTTTTAAAGATATATAATTGAGTGGGGTGACGCAAAAAATTATGATATTTTAGCATATTTTTTTACAGACCTCAACAGAATTTTTTAGAACTGTCCTTCATTAAGATCCGTAGATGGTTTATTTACAGAACCAACTTTCTAAGGCAGGGAGACATCTTTTGAGTCATTCCTTTAAGGAACAAGGACAGAGTAAGAATATAATGGATGATCATGACAAGCTTTACTCAGAGATTGAAATCAGTTAACTTCTTTCAAACAACAGTTTTTGCCAACACAGATGTAAATTTCAGAAGTATACAATTGATGTTTACACAATTTTTCAGCAATCATTTCAGTGAAAGAATTTTATGTTTTCTTTGTCTGAATAGTTCAAAATGCACGTATGTGTATTTCAATAGCAAAAACTAGTAAGCATAAGGGAGAAATCAAAACACACCATCGGAGAAAAAATTGGAAAGCAAAGAAATCCAAAGAACAAAAACAAAAAACAAACATGTACAGAAGGTGCATCTGAAAACCTGATGCAACAAATCCCTTGGGAAACTGAAAGAAAGTAGGAAAATCCTAATTGATGGGAAAGCAGTCTTACTCGTGGTACCTTGGGTCAGGGTTGATTCAGATTTATTTATCTATTTACCTTCCATTTAGGATTTTCATGACGATACTACGTTTTTGAAAATAAATGTTCAACTAAGAGTAAAGAGAAAAGGATCAAGGTGACTTCCCTGACAGCAGTCGTATTATGGTTCTCATGGTGTGCCCACTTGCGTTCATGACTGCATTATTACAAAGAGAAATAGTGAGAAATCAAATTGAAAGAAAACCTATTCCTAAACCTACTCTAACTATTAAACACATTAGGATACTATGTGAAGTCATGTTTCCAATGTAGCCATCGGAGTAACTCTAATCCTGCAATGGAAACAAGATCAAGTATTACTAATAAGAATGGTAACATATCAACAAATGACATAAACATATCACGCTTACCTTCATAATCATCATCTAAAAACAAAGTAAGCATGATCTTACCATTTCCTTGGATATTCTTGTTGTACGAATCCTCCAGCCATTGCGCAATCTTGTCATGATAAGGGTCATAATGGCATAGGCGAGTGTAAGTATTTTTGAAAAATTTGTCAGTATTACGAGGAAATGGAATAACCATCAGCCAAGGCTAAAATGCCCCATCCTCCTGACAATTCTCTAAGTACTCATTAATTTCTTCCCATGGAGGATCTAAAAGAAATATGTCACGCCTACTTCCAAGATACTTGGGTAAAAAGAAAGCAAGCTCAACTTTGTCTTTATTATGAAATTTTTTTATATATGAATATTCAAGCCATCCTAAGATCCTGTCATAAAAATGAGGATGCAAACCATGACTTTGATGAAATGAATATATCACTGGGAAACTCATCATAGGAGGATTCTTGCAATCAATAGGATCATTGGTTTGAATGTTTCCTTCGATGAAATTGATCATTTCAAAATGTGAAGTATAAACATTAAGATTCGAGCTAAGAAAAGAACAAATATGAAACTTAGAATGTTTGATCTCCATAAAATATAATGCATCTTCCTTTTCAAAAATAAATTGTGTAAAATCATCTCGCAACATGTCTTTTTCCCATGTGAGTGATGAAAGTGAACAAGCGTCAAATCCAGTTTTATCAATGTTATGCTCAGAATTAATTTCACCAAAATTTAGCATATTGAAAGGATATGATTGTGGTGGAAAAGAGTAGTATGTCATAGGTAAGATGTCATGTCCACCAGAATCTAGGAATAGATCAGGATATAAAGAATAAAAGGAATTAGAAATAAGCAGATGAAAAAAATCTCTTGAACTATGATACTCAACAATGGTATTCTCAAGACAATTCTCTTCACTTTCTTTAAGACTCTCACTCTATTTTGGTGACGAATACCTGAACATAATATGATCATCTGGATTTGCCTTTTGTGTGATAGATAATTCAAAATTTATGTGACCAACATCTAGTCTTTCCTGTGAACGAAGTGCGTTTTGAGGACGAAGGTTTAAGGTTTCTTCCTCTAGTTGCGTAACTTCTTCTCTAATCAGTTTCATAGGAGTACTAGAACATTCAAGATGATTTTCATTAATTAAGTGTTCTTCAATGACTGATTTCAAATGTTGATTAGAGCATGAGTCAAAAGAACGAGGATATTGACCTTGAGCCAGAAATGAATCTTCTCCCATACTGTTCGAAGACTGAAAATAAAATGATTCAAAGGAAAAACCAATTTGGTTGTCAATAAGGACCTGGTCAATAGATTCTACCTCCCTAGCTTGTTCAACATTATCGGAAGAATTTTTCTCTTCTTGCGAAGAAGATTGTTCTTGCAGTTGAGTGATAGGATTTGCAATTGGTTCTTCATTCGTGGTTGAACATGACTGAATGGAAGGGATGGAAGCATCATAGAAGAGATTTAATGCCAATGAAATGTCATCGAGATTAAATTTACAAAGGATATGATAGACTCTTGTCAAAAAATCTTCTGAAGATGAATCGTCGTTGATTAGCGAAGTATGAAATTCTTCACATAATTGATCAAAATCATAAATTTCAAAAGCATCTAGAAATTCATCTACAAATTGAAACCAATCAAAAATGTGACATGCTGAAAAGGATTCAAACCAATGTTTGATTCGACCTCTAAAAGTAAAAGTGAACAGTCTGCATAAAACTCCTAAATCTGAGATGTCATGTTTGATGCATTTGCACCAAAACTTGTTAAGGTGGTCTTTAGCAGATATATTGCCTCCAACATCAAAGGTGAGTTTGGACAAGCGAGAGACTGTCTCGTTGGGAACATTGGGTAATGAGAAATTGAAAGCATGTTCCAACACAGTGATTTGGGGAGCCATGGGGGAAATTGAATACGTTTAAAATAAAGGCTCCTACAAGGCCAGCTTCTCAGTCGGCCCTCCTTCTAGTGCCATTTGTTGACGGGAGAAATTGAACGCTCGCCAACTGGAAGAGTGGATCCGGTCTGGGGTTGTCTAAATAACCCAAGTTGTTTGGGATGACCCACCCTGAGGGGTTTAGCGGCTTCGTTAGCCGATCTAAGTCCTAGGAAAAAAAAAAGAAAACTACACTAAGGAACTAATCTAAATGAAAACAATAATTAAAGAAAACTAAATAACAAATCTAAAATACATATATACAATCTATTACCTAAATTATACAACTATAATTCTATAAAATTAAATGTTCAATTACCAACAGAATCAGATCCAATTACAAATATACAATATTTATAGATTACAGATTTAAATGAAAACCTACAAATGTCATTTGTAATCTGTCCTAAGACAGCGAAACTATTGTTTTTTGATTTATATAATTTTATGAGAAAGAAATTAAATAAAAACTATCTAAGCTAAGCAGCTAAAATAATAACTCTAACTACAAATATGAACTATACATATATCTATCTAAACTACTTATATTATACTAACAAATTAACTATCAAACAACAAATAACAAACTGACCTGAAGTAACGCTTCAGGTTTGTCCTGTGTGTAGTAGTTGATTCAGCTATTCGGTGGGAAGAAACCCACACCGGATTATCCACGAGCTTCTCGTAAACTAGAAGCAATTATGCTCTTGAAATATAAACGACGGGACAAACAAGACATAAAAAATTACAGCAATCTTATGATTTAGAAACCATCACAATTAGATAAATCTGTGTGCAACAATTTGTGCAAAACAATTCAATTAATGAAAAAGATAAACCTGTATTCATTAAATTGAAATAAAGTGATTGTTGTATTTTTAAATAAGAGAGATCAGATATGGACAACATATAAATCAAATCACATCAACATGCAATGAATCATGATAGCTAAAGTAGTCGATAATTAATTGCAAACTGATATGCAGAAAACTTGAAACAAAAGTTTGATATATTGAAAGTGAAAGCTGTTACAGGTCATCAACTTTCATCAAAGTCTGAATCATAAATCCATAGTCTGGTTCTCTCCACAGTGATGATGATCCTTTTTTACAAAAAATAATAGGTATTTAAAGACCTCCCACAGGGTAAAACATCCTTGTGGGAATTGTCAAAATAGTTTACAAAAAATCTGGGAATAATATCCCAAGTCTCTATTTTTTACTCAAGCTAACAACTTAAAACAAAAACTACATCACAAAAGTATCTCCTAAACTGCTACAACATGCCCAATTGATCATTGTAATTCGTATGCACCTGAAAGAGGACAAGAATAGACAAGATTAGAGGATATTTTATTGATAAAATTGACAAAAATCTAATTTTTAAGACTAGCTACATAATCTTGCGATTTTGTAGCTGGTCTAAATTGAACACAGAATCATTTCAAAACCAATTCAAATCTTAAAGAATTATATTCAAACTATTAAACAAATATTTGATTGCTAATTAGAAACCAAACGAAACATTCAAATCAAAACTTGTATGCAAATTGAAACAAACGATATCGTGGTCAACCGAATGGTAACAGAGATACACGCACTTTGTTCAACATTTGTTATCACCAATTTGGGGTAAATAGAATTGCTTAGATAATTTGAAAGCAATGAAATCATTTTCATGAACCAATTTTAATCGACACAAACTGTAACCGGTTAAACAAATCATTGATGCAATAGTTTAATTCGCCTCAACCATTGACAAAATCATTTTTCGAATCCAAACGAAATTAACAAGATTGTTTAAATCCAAAATAACTTTGAATCCATCGTATTATGCAAGCGACTGTGCTAATCGAGGCACATAGCATTGTTCGCGAATCAAATCAAACAAGAACGAATTGAACCGATTTAAGATCAACACAATCGTTATGCAAAATCAAAACATAGCCGTGTCTGAATTTAGCAAACAAATCTTGTGTGTAGGTGGAATACAATCAAAATCCAAACGAAAATATTGATCCAATCCAAAACAGAATCGTTCTTAGTAAATTGAAGTCAACAGGACTGTTTAGAAACAAATAGAACTTAATCGAAATCAAACCCAATCGACTATCCATACAGAATTGTTTCAAAAAAACAATATAAACAAAATAGAAAACAAATCAATCATTTATACTAAACTGATAATGTTAACTAAATCATATCTGTGTCTGAAAATAAATCTCCTGTACAGGTAAGATGCAATCAAAATCCAAACGAGGAAATTTATACAAAACGAAACCAATTCAGGCAAAACTAAACGAAAGCAAAACCCATTGATTACACTTATTCAAACCAACAAAATTATTCTAAAGCGAACCAAACCAAATCAAAACCAATCAATCGTTTCTACTAATCTGAGAAAAATGGAATCATGTTAACTAAATCATAGGTGTGTCCGAGTTTAGCAAACAAATTTCCCATTCATGATTCATAACTAAATTATTTTGGTAAAATGAAAGTAACAAAATCATTTTGAATCAAAATGAACAGAGCTATTGAAAGAAAATCCAATCGGTGATATCAACTCAAAAAACAAAATTCATATCGAAATTCATACCTAGACAATCAGAAAACAACTCGGTCATAATAATTTTGAATTTACAAAGGCCGATGCTGCTTCGACGTTTCTGAAGATAATTGAACTGGTGGTTTTGTGTTTCTTCTCATTGGTCCATAGCCTGTCGTTCTCCTTTTCCATCACTGTCACCTATTCTTCCAACGATTTGATATTTGATTGAAACAGGGGAACATCGGTGAAATAACACTCTAGCCAAGCATTACATTGTGTACACGACAACTGATCCGGCTTTGGTATCACAGGCGAGGGTTTGTTCAGATTACCAAGGGTTTCCTTGTGCAGCTTGATTCCCAGGTAGTTAGGATCATTTTTGAGGCATGGGGGTAAGTTAGAGACATAGCCATAGGGTTTCTTAGAGCATAGGCCATGAGAATAGGGGTACTGTTCAGCTAGGAAACACTCAATATTGGAGTCTGAGTCCTCGCTCAGCACTATGGGCTTTTGGTCAATGTTCTGTTTAGGTTTGTTCCAGGCAAGTCTTGATATCAATCAAGCATTTTTCTTCCCCCTTCTGTCGACAGTAGTATCATTGTTGTCTTTCTTCCTCATAGGTCTTTTCACAGCCTTAATATCATCCTTAGCACATGGGTTAACCAAGGCATCAGGTAGGTCCAAGTCGGGGCGAACTGAGGGTTTGACAGAGGGTAGAAGGATATGAAGTGGCATGGCTAGTCCAGCCAAAGTCTCTCACTGACCACCGCCTTGTCAATTTGAGCAGACTTTGGATTAGCAAATCCATTTCTAGATAGAAAGGCTTTCCAATTATCGCCACTAAGGTTTAAATGGTGGACAATAATGAGTCTAATCAAGCCGTGATGAAAAAGGCTACTATCATCCTTCTCGCGCTTGAATCTCTTAGACATCTTGTAAAGACTACGCAAGAAGTAATGTGGCATGTTCAAAGGATAGCCCATGAAATTCATCAATAACCGGAGGTGATACAGAAAAACCAAGCCATACCAACCTTCACAGGTCACAAACTATTTAACAATTACCAAAAGATCGTGCCACCTGGGTTTGAGGGTAGAAATAGGCATACCTTTATCACAGGAAACAATCTTTCTTGATATGAATAGTAATGGCCATGACACCTCGTCGACTTTGGATTTTTTAAAACACCTTTGGCCTGTAGCTTCTAGTCCTGTAGCAGAGCTTATGAATTCTTCATTCAACTCGAGCTGTATGTCACCGACTTTAGCCCTGCACCCGTCAAAGGTGAGGGAGAATTGTTGGGCAACCGAAAGGTTGAAACCCTCGAACCTTTGTATAAACACCAGCCAACCACTATTTTCTAAATCCTTATGGGCATTATCAAATAGTAACAGAGTTTGGCTACCATTTGGCTCTATGCACACCATCGGTGCCATAGACGGGAGCACACGGTGAGTAGGGTTGATGGGTAAGGGTTTGAACAGAGTATATGCAGGGTTGATAACTCACAAGCTCACCCAAAAACTAGCAAAGGTGACCCGGGATAGGGGTAAAGCATTAATGACAGAATGTGCGAAGGTGGTGGAGCTAGCTCAGCCCATGCAAAATAGTCATTTCCCATAGTACAACCGACGACGCATATAACGATTCAAAAATTACTATTGCATATGTTAAAAATCATGCCATTCAATCAATCAATGAAATCTATGGTAAGTCAACCAAAGATTTGTGCAAGCATAGTTTTAAAACCAAAATAATGATTCGAAATCAAAACCAAGGGCTCGATCATGTCAAATATGTATGAAATGATTTATAGCAAGGGTCTAACCACAACATCAATGTTTTCATGAAACCAATGTATCAAAGAAATTGATGAAAGACTATAAAACATAAAAACCACCAATGTATCAATAACTCGATCATAAGAATATCATCACAGTCTTATAAAAACGAAGTCATATTAACAATTAAAAAATGCCAAATGAGTAAATATCTTGGTATCTTGCCGACTATGCAGCTGTAATTAAATTGGAAACGCAATGAACACATAGACAAGAGTAACCAAAATGATCCAGTGATGATTTTAATGTGACTTCGAAAACAAAGTTTTCATGCTTGCAGTCGTGAAAACGAGAACAAAGGTAAGTGTGCAAATGCACCAAATAATAGTGTTATTTTATTCAAGGATTGCGATGAAAATCAAGGTTTGCAAAGCACTGTTGTAAGTAGCTTATAAGGATAGGATAAAAGTGTAAAATGGCTGCCAACAGCTCCTACCGGTGTTGGTGGTCTACAGGGAGGTTTCTCCTATACTAGTGTTGACTCCTCCTCTAAAATAGTGGATCCACTGTCCTGCTCCTCTTCCTCACTGTCCACGTTGTCTACTGCTACCTCAATATAATGAATCTCTCCCTTGCCTTATGCACCTGTGGCCTGGGACCCATGGATCTCTGCAGCTGAAGAAAAGCTTCTTCCTCATAAGCTCTCACCTAGTCTCATCATCCAACTTCTCCTTTCCATTCCATTCTCTCTGGAATGGCTTCTTGTCTTGATCCCTATGGGGCACAAATGGTTTGGAGAAAGTTTTAGTCTTTGGCATTGAGTCTGCCAGATCTCGAGTGCAAAGGATGACATCCTACAAAGTGGGAGGCCTGTATGCCTTCACCCATCCTCTCAAAGGCTATGTGAGTCCTTATGTGAATAGCATGATCAACCTGGGCTCTGATATATCGGTCACTACCATGGCTACTCACTGAAACTCTGTGATGAATGCCTGTGTTGTGTCAGTCTGTATCAACTGGGCTATATCCCTGAAGTGTATTTTGGGATCCTTTCTGTCAAACATGTCCATGAGCCTATCTGTAAACTCCCTATAGGAGGTGATGTGATTGTGACCTAATGTCACTAGTCCATGATACCACCAATCGTGTGCCTCTCCCTCTAAGTGTAAGGTCACGAAATTGATGCCATCTGTCTCGGTCATCTAGTTGACCTTGTAATACGTGTCTAGATTTTGTACCCAAGCTCTGACAGTGTATTTGGATAATCCGTCGAAAGAAGGAATGGTGAGTTTCCCAAATTTTTGGATGAAATCGAGGTTATGCCCCTGCTGTTGTTGTGGTCCTCCCCTCTGTGGCTCTCTGGGGCGGTTCTTGAGTCTAATTCCATGTTAAGAACCAAATATCAATATAGCATAGAAAAACCTTAGAAAAAGTACTCAACACCTTGAAAAAGAGATAATTTCAAATAATAATCCTCTTCGATTGGGCAACCTCCTTTTACCCCACTAAAATGTTCAAGTACAAGATGATTCCAAATGAAAATGTCTCCTTGGTATATATAAGAGACTAGGAGGTATAATTACAACTAATGGAATAAAGCCGACATAAATAAAATAACATTACTAATGTAATATGCCCCAATTAAGGGGTAATGAGCCAATATTAGGGCTTAGCATGCCCCTCCCCTTGAGACAAGTGTTTTGCACAACACTTGAGTAACTCTGGATGCTTCTATATAAAATACTCATCTTCCTAAGTGGAATCTTTAGTCGGTAGTTTCCTCCATTTAATGAGATACTCTGAAATGGATCTATTCCTCAGCTGGCGAATTCTTGTGTCAGTAATGGCTTAAGGCTCCAATATGATTTTTCCTTTCTCGTCAAGTTCTGGCAATATAGTTTGAACTAGGATGTTGTCGCCTATAACCTTCTTTAAGAATGAAACATGGAAAACTGGGTGTAGTCGTGAAGATGCAGGCAACTCCAATTTGTATGCCATAGTACCAATCTTTTGCAACACCTTATAAGGGCCATAGTACTTTGGTGATAATTTATTATCCTTCTTGGCTTGCTTGAGTGTTCAAGGATAAATTCGTGAGTGCGGACACAGACCAATCTCCACAGATCCACCCGGATCTGGAACAAACCGTGACAGAATACTACTCTTTCCCTAGTTCTAAAGTGTTGAATGGACAAGAGAGGAAGGATGATATACTTACTTGTGAAAGCTCTCCTTATCTCTGTTGATCC
>JASDQU010100799.1:408978-480432 GCA_032191745.1 Picea mariana | reverse complement strand
TTGTTCTTCTGAAGATAGTCTTTGTTCCAAGAAGTATTTAAGACTATCATGATTTGTTTTGACCTTGAAGTGCCTACCTATTAGGTAAGGACGCCATTTCTTCAATGCATGTAGTATTTCCATCATTTCCTTCTCATAAATGGGTTTGTGTAAGTCCTTTCCCTTGAGTGGTCGAATTTCAAAAGCCAGGAGCCTTCCTTCTTGCATTAGGACAACACCAATTTCATTTCCCAATGCATCACATTCCACAATAAAGGTTTTTGTGAAGTCTAGAGTGGTCAAGACAGGAACTTTACACATCACCTCTTTAAGTTGTTCAAAAGATTTAGTTGCCTCTGGAGTCCATGAAAATGTATCCTTCTTAGTTAGTGTCGTTAAAGGTGTTGTTAGTCTTCCATAGTCCCGAACTAACTTGCAGTAGTAACCTATCAAACCCAAAAATCCTCTAAGATTCTTCAATGTTTTGGAAATCGGCTTGTCCATCATGGCCTTAATCTTGTTAGGGTCTACCTTGACACCTTCATGAAATACAATATGACCCAAATAATCTACCTCCTTTACTCCAAAGAAACATTTGGATGGTTTGGCATATAGTTGTTGCTCCTTTAGTAGTTGTAGCACCTTGTCAACATGTCGCACATGATCCTCCCAAGACTTGCTATAGATTAGTATATCATCAAAAGATACTAACACAAATTTTTGAGGGAAGGGCTTGAAAATGGAATTCATCAACTCTTGTAATGTGGAAGGTGCATTTGCAAGGCCAAAAGGCATGACCAAAAATTCATAATGGCCTTCATGAGTTCAGAATGTTGTTTTTTGGATATCTTCTTCCTTCATTCTGATATGATGATACCCTGAACAGAGATCCAATTTTTTGAAATATATTGCTCCATGTAGTTCATCTAACAATTCATCAATGACGGGAATGAAAAACTTATCTTTAATAGTGATCTTGTTGAGCTCTCTATAATCTAGACACATACGCCATGAGCTATCTTTCTTGAATACCATTACCATGGGCGCAGAGTAAGAACTTTGGCTAGGTCTAATAATGCCAACCTCTAACATTTCTTCAACCATGCACTCAATTTCACTCTTCTGGGCATAAGGGTATCTGTATGGTCTGATGTTAGGAGGAACTCTCCCAGAAATTAGGTGAATTTCATGATCATGATTTCGAGTGGGTGGATGACCTTTTGGAATATCTTCAAATACTTTGGAATGCTTATCAATGATCCTTTGGAGATCTTGAGGAATAGATGGCTTAGATGTTTGAACATCTAGTGAGCATAGTTGTGCAATAACGCCTTGATGCCCATTTTTCAACAATTTTTTCATGCCGTTAGAGCTTATCACCTTACCGAGTTTCCCTGTGATACCTCTTAACTCAATTTATTTTCCTTCCAATGAAAATTTCATGAAAAGTTCTTGAAAATTAAAAGCCAATGTTCCTAATGATTGTAACCATTGGATTCCTAGTACAACATCTGCACCACCCATGTGTATAGAAATCATTGGACTATTCATTACATCTTCCCCCATAGTAAGATTGATCTTATTGCATTTTCCTGAGCAATTGGTAGTTCCTCCATCTACAATCATTACTTGAAACTCTGGCGCTGGATATACAAAGCAATTGAGAGATTTGGCTAATTTATAGTGAATGAAATTATGAGTACTGCCAGAATCAATTAGGACTATTACCCTTTTATTTTTTATGTATCCTTCGATCTTGAGGGTTTGAGGAGTGCTAATTCTAGCCAATGCATTACACAATATCGTGGGAGTCAACTATTCAAATGAAATTGCTTCTACGTTTTCATCTTGAGATGGTACTTGTTCTTGTTCTTCTTTCTCTTCACAATCTATGTAGAATAATTTCTTCTCACCACACTTATGTCCCTTACTGTACTTGTTGTCACAATTAAAGCATAAACCTTTTGCTTTTCTTTCCTCGAATTGTTGAGGTGTCAACCTTGTAGGTTGAGGTGTTTTAGAAGAAGGAGCATTGTTCTCTCTATAAATGTTAGGATTGGTCCTTCTAGTAGCCATAGCCATATTTTTACTTTCAACATTTCTTGCCACCTTAAATGCATTCTCCAATGATTTGGGTTCCCAAAGGTGAACCTCATGTTGAATGTTATCCTTTAAAGTTCCTATGAATACATCAATCAAGTGCTCATCTGGAATATTAGTTACCTTTATATTCAATCTTTGGAAGTTCTCAATGTGCTCAGTAACTAAACCCTTTTGCTTGAGATTTATCAATTGGCTAAAGAAGGTATTGCTCCTTGTATCCTCATAGTGTGCTATCATTTCTTCTATGAAAATTGTCCTAGTGATGAGTGATTTGTGAGAACAAAGCCATCGATACCATACAAATTGATTAAGTTCTAAATATAAAGAAGCAATTTGTACCTTTTGTGTATGTGGCACATTATGTAGATCAAAGAATTGCTCCATTTGAAGTATCCATGTGATTGGGTCCTTGCCATCAAACTTCCTCATATTGATCTTAGGAACATGGTTGGTCTTCAACCCAAAGTTGGAGTTTCTCCATTCTTGATTCACCTTCCTTGTTTCCTCATCATGAATTTCATGGGATGCATTTTCACTTTCAGGTGTCTTCTCTGTTACGAACTTTTTCAATACTTCCATGATCTCCTCTTTTAAACCATCCATCATTGCCTCCAACTTAGCTTCCATCTCTTGTAGTTCATATTTTGTTACTATCTTCTTTTGTAAATCATTTATTTCCCTACGCATTTCTTCACCTTCATCAAGATTCCAAGTAGGATTGTCTGGAGGCTTATTTGGTGTAGAAGTTACCTTTTTGGGTGGCATGTTGGCCAAGTATCACTTTTGAACCTTGATTTTGAGGTGGTTCTGTTAGACAATCTTTCTTTTGTTTTATTTCTCAATTTTCGGCCTTTTTGGGTATGAAACTTTCTTTTATGTAGTTATCTGATATTTCTTCTCTGCAATGCCACAGGTCTGATCAAAATTGGATGTGCCAAGTGGAATTTATGGTAACTTCCCCACAACTTCCCAATTTTTGGCCTTTCTAAGAGATATCACTTGTATAGAGTTCCCCTCACAAAATTATTGACATAAAATTCTAAAACTCATACCAGAAATACTGCAGACTGTCCACGATCCAATGAGACTATTCCCACTCAATTTGGATACTCTAGGAATAAGTTATGATTGTTTTACCTAGAACACCTTCTTGCGACTAGTCAATAGGACTAGTCAGATACCCTATCTTACACAGGGTTTATCTACAAATTTAAGATGACCCAGAAGCTGAACTTTTTATATCTAAAAATTCTGCAATGACTCAGCTCAGAATGATTGTAGAACCCTATCTTGTACAGGCTGTATCTCCGAAATTATAAGGCCTCAGGAGCTGAAATTTAAAACCAACATACCTTGATCTGTCTACTAAATATCCTCCAAGTCGTTCCTTCTGAAACGTTGTAGAAAAAAAGCTATAGCAAAAATTTCAAGGTGTCTTAGATGTAGCAGCGAAACCCCAAGACCTTGAGCTCTGATACCATATGTTAAGAACCAAATATCAATATAGCATAGAATAACCTTAGAAAAAGTACTCAATGCCTTGAAAAAGAGATAATTTCAGATAATAATCCTCTTTGAGGGGGCAACCTCCTTTTACCCCACTTAAATGTTCAAGTACAAGATGATTCCAAATGAAAATGTCTCCTTGGTATATATAGGAGACTAGGAGGTATAATTACCACTAATCGAATAAAGCCGACATAAATAAAATAACATTATTAATGTAATATGCCCCAATTAAGGGGTAATGAGCCAATATTAGGGCTTAACATTCCATAGTACTCAACTAAGGTCATGTCCTGATGGAAGTCATGACCCAATGTTGTGTACTCCCTCCTATACTCTACAATGTCGTCACCATGAGTGGGTGGCCTCTGTGCTATCGGTGGCGGTGCTGCTATCGGGGGTGCCCTCTGGAAACTGGGAAACAAGGGCCTGGGAATCCTATTCGCAGAGGTGGATGTGCGAGAGGGTGACTGGGGTCTACTGCCTACTCTCGAGTTCCCCTGTGCTGCATGCGGGACTTGTGTATCTGGGGTGCCCACTATAGTCAATCTATGAACCACCTGTGCCAAGGACTGAGACATGGTCTGTTGACTAGCTAACATATCGTTGATAACCTACATGAAAGCTTCCTCTGGATCTATAGGGGTCTTGCCACTGCCCTCTAGTCACTCATATCTATCTCCTAGCATCCTCTTTGCCTCGCGCACAACCTCATGCTCTGCCCTTCTCCCTGCTTCTTTGTGTGTGTAATATACCAAATATAAAATGTATGCAGAACAAAAATAAAATGCTAGTAATGGCAGAATAACAACAATATAACCAGAACATTCACCACAATAACACTGAAATGATATAAGAATAACAATAGAAATAGCACTTTTAATCTGAAAGCAATGTTCACGGACCTCTTTGAGGGGGCAACCTCTAGTTGAGCAGAGATCTATTACAATAATATCCAAGCTAGGGTTCTCATACTCTCGACTCCTATTTATACTAAAAAGAAGCATCTAGAGGAAGATCCCTTATTAATATTGACCTTACTAAAAAGCCTTATTAATATTGACCTTTATTACATCTGAATATATTGTTCTACCTATGTGCAGGTTAGGACCCTAACATGTCTGCCCCCTTAAAAACATCCTTGTCCTCAAGGCTTGAGATGAGGAAATTGTTGCAGAATGGTAGCTAGTTCCCAAGTGGTGTCTGTTGGAGTTGTATCTTTCCACTAGACTAGCACTTCCTTGATGGTTCTCTGATGTAGGCAATGCTCACGCTAGTCCAAAACTACTTCTGGTTGTATCCAAATGGATCCTTATTTAGCTAACTATGGAAGGTTGGTTTGAATTTGGCACTTAGCTCCAATCACCTTCTTTAAGCATGAAACATGAAAAACAGGATGTAGCTTCGAATGGTTGGGCAAAGCTAACTAATAGGCAACTTGTCTCTCATGCTTGAGCATGGTATAAGGACCATAAAATTTGGGCGCTAGCTTTTGACAATGCTCGGCCTTGAGGGAAGTATGCTTGTAAGGTTGCAATCGAAGAAACACATGATCCCCTTCTGCAAATTGACATTCAGAGCGACCTTGATGTGCTTGTTGCTTCATGTGATTCTGTTCCATGACCAAATTCTCTTTGAGGGTACGGAGAATAGCCTCTCGAGCTATAAGTGTTAGGTCAACCAATTGGACCTTCGAGGCACCTAGTAAGTATGAGAGAATTGAAGGTGGCTTTTGTCCATATACTGCTTCAAAAGGAGTCATGCGTGTAGTTGTATGGTATGAAGTGTTGTACCACCATTCAGCTAGGGGTAACCATTGAGCCCACTGATTTTGCTTTTCTGAGGAAAAACATCTCAAATATGTTTCCAAACACTTGTTGACAACTTTCGTTTGGCCATCAGTCTGGGGATGATAAGCTGTGTTGGGATGCAATTTTGTGCCTTGTATCTTGAACAGTTCTTGCCAAAAATTGCTTGTGAAAGTTGGGTCGTGATCAGAAACAATAGAGTGTGGCATGCCATGAAGCTTGAAGACCTGATCCATGAAGATTTGAGCCATCGTAGATGCTGTAAACGAGTGTTGAAGAGTGCAGAAATGAGCATACTTGAAAAGGCGATCAACAACCACCATGATGACGGATTTATTTCCCGAATTGGGTAAGCCAGTAATAAAATCCATAGAGATATCCTTCCAAATAGCAGGTGGAATCGGGAGCGGTTGTAGTGTGGCCAACGATTTCAGTGTTTATCCCTTGTTGCATTGACACACGTCACATTCAGCTACAAAATTACGAATGTGGTGTTTCATACCATCCCAGAAAAAGGAACATTTGACCCTATCATAGGTTTTGGTGAACCCGGAGTGCCCTATTGTGGGTGTAACATGAAGCTCGGAAAGTACCATGGATTTAAGCTTTGATTGTTTACTTAAATACAAATGGCCTTTGTATTGAAGTTACTCATGGAGCCAAGAGTACCTTGGGGAAGCTGGAGCATTGGACTGCAATTGTTGGATCAACTATGAACTTTTGGGATCTTGTAGCCATTCCTGGTGAACGGCTTGGAGCCAATCTAGTACAATGAATGAAAGAGAAAAAAGGGATCCTTCATCTTCATATTTTCAGGAAAGGGTATCCGCAACCATATTGTCTTTTCCTTTCTTATAAATGATCTCATAATCATATCCAAAGAGTTTAGTCACCCATTTTTGTTGTTCTGGGGAGGAAATGCGTTGTTCCGGAAAATACTTGAGGCTTTGATGGTCTGTCTTAATTTGGAACCATTACCCCAATAGATAAGGACACCACAGATCCACGACATGCAGAATAGCCAACATTTCCTTTTCATATATGGATTTTCCCATATTTCTTTAAGATAGTTGCTTGCTGGTAAAGGCCAAAGGTCGACCCTCTTGCATAAGGACAACACCAATTCCTTTCCCTGAGGCATCACATTCCAACACAAAGGTCTTTGTGAAATCGGGAAGGGCGAGGACTGGAGTGGTGCACATGGCCATCTTCATGGTTTGAAAAGCTTGACCAACGGCTGGAGTCCAAGTGAAAGAGTTCTTTTTTAGGAGAGCAGTGAGAGGTGCTACAATCTTCCCATAATTCTTAACAAACTTGTGATAATACCCTATTAAGCCTAGAAATCCACGCAAGCTCTTAAGATTATTTGGGTGAGGCCATTCTTTCATAGCTTCAATCTTTTTAGGATCCACCCCGACGCCATCTTTGCCAACCATATGACCCAAGTATTCTACTTCTGAGGTGCCAAAAGCACATTTAGATTGTTTCAAGAAAAGTTGGTGCTAAGAGAGTAGATGGAGAACTCTATCCACATGAGCAAGATGGTTTGTCCAGGTTTTTCTATAGATGAGGATATCATCAAAAAAAAATAAGACAAAATGGCGGAGAAAAGGACGGAAGACATGATTCATGAGGCTTTGGAAGGTGGAGGGGGAATTACACAAGCCAAAGGGCATGACCAAAAAATCATAGTGGAACTCATGAGTTCTAAAGGCAGTCTTGGGAATATCTGCCTCTTTCATACGTATCTGGTGGTAGCCCGAATGAAGATCCAATTTAGTGAAGAATTGGGCGCCACTCAATTCATCCAGGAGGTCATCAATGACAGGAATGGGGAATTTGTCTTTGATGGTAAGTTTGTTGAGGGAAAGGAAGTCAGGACACATTCACCAAGAACCTTATTTCTTTAGGACCATGACCACATGAGATGAATAGGGACTCATACTAGGGCAGATAATGCCTGCATTAAGGAGTTCCTAGACCATTTTCTCAATTTCATTTTTTTGGGAAAAGGGGTGATGATACGGACGAATATTGGGAGGAAGTATTACTGGTACAATGGGAATGGAATGATCATGAACACCACAGGAAGGAGGGAGGCCTTGGGGAGTGGAAAAGACCAATTGATTTTTAGAAAGGATGGCTTGGAGGTCTTGCGGTACTAAGGGTGTCTCTATTTCTTGTATGCCATGGAGTTGGGCAATAACACCAGAATGACCCTTTTTTAGCATCTTTTCCATGCGATGGGAACTAATGATCTCAGGTGAACCGGCAATGATGCCTTGGAACTTATATTGGTGGCCCTCCTGGTCGAATTGCATGGTTAAGTCTTTAAAATCCATGAGAATGGGACCGAAAGTCCTTAGCCAATCTGCACCCAAGACAATGTCACAACCTCCCATGTTGATAGAAAACATATGGGATTTCAGGTGGTAGTCACCAATTTGGAGACTCACATTTTCACAATGCCCTCCACATTTCATGGAACCACCATTGGCAATCATGATTTGGAAATTATTGACGACATGGATGTAGCAATGAGTTTCTTGGGCAATGCGGTGATGAATAAAATTATGGGTGCTTCCACTATCAACCAGAATGATGACCTTTCAATTCTTGATGTAACTGATTAGCTTGAGGGTTTGGGGAGCGGAGAAGCCAGTGAGAGCATTGAGGGAAATGACTAGTCCTATTTCGGGAGGGTCTGAGGGAGGGGTTATGTCAGTGGATTCAAGTGATTAAGACATAGAGGGAGTTTCTTCATCTTCTTCCAAAATCTCCTCGGAGATGGCCATAAAAAGACTTTTTTCTTTACACTTGTGGCCCAGGAAATATTTTTCATCACAGTTATAACAAAGGCCTTTGAGTTGGCGTTCAGCCATTTCAGCCTGGGTCAATTTTTGGATCTTTAGTGGAGCAGAGGGAGTAGTGGGATTTACTGTTTTAGGGTGAGGGATGAAGGAGGGTTTGCGGTTTTGAGAAGATACAACCTGTTGTGCTTATTTATCTATTTTGGTAGCCTCCACCCAAATCTCAAGCCAAGCCATGAGGACATGGGCCCGAATTTCATCCTTGAGGCTGCTGATAAAACACTCTCAGAAAAAGGCATCAGACATGCCCTCTGTTCTAAAAGCCAGGTGCTCAAAGGCAACAATAAAGTCTTCCACTATTCCTAATTGTTTCATCTTTGTCAAATGGCCCAAATGGTTGGTTTCAATGTCAAATCATTCATAAATCTCTGCCACAAATTGTGTCCAAGAAATATACCCTTGATGAGAATTTTTTCTCCATTGCCAACATTGCCAACATTCCTGATCTAGATGGAGAACACCATACCGAAGTTTGGCCAAGTCATCTGTAATGTTGTATAAAGATAAGTAATGTTCCATTTGGGTTACCCAACCAATGGGGTCTAAGCCATCAAATTTGGTCACATCCACCCATGGAAGGCGTAGGTCATGTTGAAAGTGATGGTTCTGCAAGGTATGGAAATGAGAGGAATGGTCACCTTCAGTATGTGGGGGTGAGGAAGAGGAAGGGTTATCTGTAGGGATATGCAGTTTGGTGCAGAGTGCCGAAAATACTGATTCAAGCTGGGTGGTGAGGTCTTATTTGATTTCGCTCATTGAGGACTGCATGGTTGTATTGATGGCGGCAACATTAGCACTGAGTTGTTTCACTTCTTGTTGGGTCTCAATGAGACCAGATTGCAAGGTGTTGAAGCGAGCTTCCAAGTCTTGGCTATGAGTATGGGCCATGAGGATGGGGGAACTGAAAAGGGGTAGGCAGGGTCAAAAACTTTTGCCAAAAAAATGATATGGATGAATGTGATAAGGACGAAGAGATGAATCCAATGGAATAGGTCTAAAATAATGGTGAAAAAAATTCCAGACTCGTGTTTGTTTGTTTGTTTGTTTGTTTTTTTTTTTTTTTACGGAGTTATAATCCAGTCTGAAGAATACTACATAGAGGAAATGCCCAAATGCTTAACCAAAAATAAATGTGTATTTACTTGGCAACCCAAACATAGTTGCACAACAATAGATCTTGTTTGTTTTAATTTTTTTATGTTTATGTCCCCGAGGATTAGGTATTCAAGGGTTCTACAGACAAGGGTTTGCCCTATGCTATAGCTTTCTGATATACGTGCAGGGTCCAATAGTAGTACTCGGCCCAATATCTCAAGGCACTAACTAAGGAGGATATATCGTACCCTTAGCCGTACTACCCGACTACCAAGGTACTAGAGAGTATCTTCCCGAGTGTTGTTCTTAGTGACACTATAGCAGTCAGGCGGCCAATCGGTTTATCTAAAGAGGGATTTAGGTAATCTAGGTCAATCTGTACACAAGTGTTGTTTGATGCTCTACCACTCAAAGGGGTACCACCATGGGTTACAAGAGTGGCCAACAGATGTGCACTTAAGTACCACTTGTATTTCCTGTGTGTATGAATCTCTCAACCGCGGGTTTATGCATGTAACAACAGATCTTTGTGGCTTAAAGACGTCGGAATACGTCTCTACCGTGAAAAAAAATTTAACCCACACTTTCTTCCAAAGAAAGTTCTCTGATACCACTTGTAATATACCAGATATAAAATGTATGCAGAGCAGAAATAAAATGCTAGTAATGGCAGAATAACAACAATATAACCAGAACATTCACCACAATAACACCGAAATCAGCCAACTAGTGTCTTCCTCCTAGAATACACTGAACTATCTCTCCTGAAATGCGCCTCTTCTCCTCAATGACAAGCCATAATATCCATAATGATGAATTAGGTCGTTGACCCTTCCTTTATAGCTTTCCAAAACCCTAAATCATGTTGAAACCATAATTCATTGTTGACTTCCAAAACGCTAAATTACTGCTAAAACCCTAATTCACTATTGACTTCTATTTTTATCTCATAATGACTCAAAATCACTTTTAAACCTGTTTAGATAAATGTCACTTTCTGAATATAACACTTGTGACTGGAGTGACCTCTAGTAACCCTATTTACCCCTCTTTGGCCCTGGCTATAGTCTAACGGGGCAGTTTAGACCATTAAGCCTCCTCTCTAGACCTCCTATTTGGAAAGGGACATTACAAAGTGTCTCTATATCAATATCTTGAATATGTGTATCAACAGTACCTGATGTGATCATAGTGTCCAAAGAATTAGAATTTTGTGATACATGTGGAGGAAGACGGGGATCATTGGATGATGACACATGTGGACTAGGAGAAATATAATGATCGACACATGGTGGCACACGCATAGGAAGAGGGGTAGGAGGGGAAGGAGGAGGATCAGACATGGATACAGGTTCAGACATATGTGGAGGGGAAACATGTGGAGGAGGAGGAGGATCAGACATGGATGGATGATCTATAGATGTTGTAGTTGACTCATGTGGAGGAGAATTAGGAGGAGGAGGAGGATCATGTGGTGGGGTAGAGTATGTGGATGGATTTGTTGATGAGCTATATGTAGTGTGATCATGAGCACCAGCCCTCAACATATCGATGATGTTGACCACACCAACAATATGATGCATCAATGTAATAATGTCACGAGGCAAACACCTCCATGTAGAAAAGAGAACCTTTACCCATAATATATCTCTAGGGGGTACATGTACCACTACGTGACTAGTCATGACATGGAATAGCTCATCCACAACCTCTATATGGACTCATAAATCTGGCCTTCATGGCATGTGGGGTCTATGTACTAATGGAGGTTACTCCTCTGCCTCCTCCATCACCTCATCCTCATATTGGGGAGGCATATTCCCAACATATGTACCAGTATCTGCAAAACTATAAATAATAATTATAATATAATTGAAACAAAATGTTACAATAAATTACATGTGCATTAAATAAGACATAAAAATATGCAAATAGATTGATCAAAACACAATGATAATATTACCTCTCTCATCTATTGGCTCCTCTACTATAAATCAGATGTTTGGACATCCTCTCCAATATATCCCCACATGCGGGTACTCTACAATATTCAGGACATTATCATCCTCGCTAGATAATAAATCAATAATTGGCCTTCCCACCGGAGTAATGAGATACTTGGACTCGACCCTCTTAGGAATCAACTACCCCCACATGTGCATATACACATCAAACATAGTCCTAGTAGGAAATAGGGGTATTGTTGGACGAGTGACATGAACCCTCTAAAAAAATAGTGTATACAAATCAAACATGAATGGGAAGACTCATGTCTTAGAAAAAACAGAGAGAAAATGATCTAATGCATGGAAAAATTGTCTCAAAAAAACATCCTCCTACCTAATCAATCGAGGCTCTCACAATAAACTATCTACATAATACAACATAAGTAAACTAATGCACTTCCCATCATAAATATGTTGTGATAGTGATGAGAGAATATAACAAAGGCACCTAACATCCTCTCTCTCAAATGCACCTATCTGCAGCTAACCACCTTTATCCCAGAACTTCGAAGTTGAAGTAATATTCATACTGACATATCTCTGCACAAATGCTAGCATCGGGTGATAGCGCAGGGAAATGGGACAAGTACACCCCCCTCTTAGACAACCTAGTGATAAAATACACATCCTCCTCCATGAGATGATATCACATATTTGGAAGAACCCTGAAACCCTGTCTCCCATTTCCCATCGAAAAATCAATTGTTGTAACAATGCAGAGTTCCCCCTAAGGGATCTACCCTCCTGATAAAAATTTAGGAGACCAATATCCATCAAAAGTTCATGAGTATATTGTGGAATAGGGTGTGGGTAAGCCTCCCTATCCCTCTCCCTGACTCATTGTCGCCCTACCTCCTCCAACTCTCATCCTTGTCATCTCTGATTCACATATAGATATTGTTAGGAACATATATAAAAATAAAATAAATGAAAATTATAAAAAAAATATAGATATAAATGATGTGTATTTAAAGAAATCCAAAATTATTTGGTTTTACAAAGAAATCTTTAAAATAAATTGGTGCGCCCCCAACAGTTAATATGCCCCCAGTCGTTGCAATATATCAAAACAACAACATTGCTAAGCGATGCGTCCCATAGGACTATGTGTACTGACAAAGTGATTTTATCAGTACCGATTCATCTTGTTAACAAAGATGCACCACAACGCTAAAATTTATAGCATGCAAATCCACAGTGCCCTTTGCTAAACCGAATGCACCGGTGTGCCATGTCTACCAAAGCGTCGACATATTGTGTATTGGTGACATTATATTTATACACCAGTGTGTTTGGTGAAATTATGAGCATCACTAAGATAAACTTCATTATTGTAGTTGAAACAGTGTGATGGGTTACTATTACTGCATTGACACCATTGTGATAGTGGAGCACCAATGTTTTTTACATCGTTGTGTTGTAAAGGATAGAGCACCGGGAACGAGGCATCCAATGAGATTCCCCACAATAAAAATTTCGGTAATATATGTATCGGTTCATTTCTGTATACATTACTTGTGCATTGGATTACAGTGGTTGCACAACTACGTTAAATTTTATATATCGTTATGTTAGTGATTCCATTAGTTAAATGAAGTGTGTTGGTGGGTAATGTTAAATGGAACCGGTGTGATTTATTCAGTGAATGTATGATTTTTATAAAGTATGGCGGTGCATTTGAACATTGACGAGCTGGGGAATTATGTGTCTAGTTTGCATCGGTGCAATTGAGTAAAATTTGTATGTCACTAGGTTAAATTTTCATACAACATTGAGCGAGCAGTGCAGTTAATGAAGTGAAATGCGTCAATGCGGGTAGAAGCCCATTGTGCACTAGTTTTGGGGAGTTATGAAGGATACATTGCATTTTAATTGATCCAGGTGGATATCGGTGGCCACCCACCTTCTCCAACTGGCCCAAAACATGTTTTTGGCAATTTTGACAATTTATTATTTTTAGCAGTTTTTTCAGGTCCTAAACTTCCGGGGCCATTTTGAGGCCCTAAACGATGTTTTTTTGGGTATGTTGCTCTTGAAAAATAGCATCTATGATGCTATTTTGTCTCTAGCATTGTAGGCCTCGGATAGATCTTTCCAACGAGCTATCACACGCCTAAAACGGAGATCGTATGCAAAAGTTACGACCCCGGGAAGTTGATGTACTCACTTACCCAAATGGGGCCCACATGACTTTTGGCGCTTCATCTCCTAGGGTTAGGTTTTTGGATGTCTAGGACTTTTGGCATTCCCATTTATTGTAAAACTTGTAGGGATGATTTTAAGGATGGAAAATTATTTTAAAATGTAGAAACCTTGGCGAATATTACTAATCCTTCATATGTCAACTATAAATGTTTGGCGATATTTTTTAAAAATATTTAAATTTCTAAGTATTTTATAAAGTTTTTATAAAATTTTGGCTATTTTTAATGTAAAATAATTTTATCCTATAGAATTTGGGCGAATCATTTTTAAAATAGCGAATCTTGTTTTTGGAAAAACCATGGAAAATTAGCCCATGAGCGAAATTTAGCCCCTAAAATCATCCCTATGTAAAAGGGCCTTCAGAGCCTCACTGTAATCATCTTCTTGCGAATGCGAGTAGCCGTCACATCTCTTCTCAGAGATAAGTTGTCACCATTCTAGCGAGTCTTTCACTCTGTATTTTTATAGTCTCTGTACATTTCTCTGATTAATAGAAATCGTGTATTACTGTATATCTGTGTTTATGGTTGCATCTCTAATACATTTATGTTATATTATTGAATATCTGCAATATCTCTGTGCATTTCTTTATTATATATCCACTCTCATTTCGTGCCGAAAATAATCCGGATCAAGTTTTGGGGAGTTATGAAGGATGCATTGCATTTTAAAGGATAGAGCATTGGGAACGAGGCATCGAATGAGATGCCCCACTATGAAAAAACGAGCAATATATGTCTCAGTGCATTTTAGTATACATTACCAGTGCATTGGATTACAATGGTAGCACCACTATGTTAAATTTAATAAATTGTTATGTTAGTAGTGTCGTTAATTGAGTGAAATATAGTGGTGTGTAATGTTAAACAACACCAGAGAGTTTTATTCGGTGCATGTATGTTTTTTATAAAGTATGGTGGTGTGTTTGAACATTGACGCTTCATGGATTTATTTTTCGGGTACGCCCCAGTGATGTTGGTTAGATTTTTTGCAAGTATAGGTTAAATTGTATATATCATTGAGCTTGTGATACATTTAATGAAGTGAAATTTCCTTGTGCGGGTAGGATCCCATTGTGCCATGGTTTCGGTGCATTTTGAAGGATGCACCACTTTGTTTCTAATAATTCATTGTGGTGCACTTGAGTGAACCACACTAGTGTGTACATTTATGTGACACACCGGAGGCGGTTATCACTGATTATTTAACATAGTACACACCATGTCGGAGTGATTCGAATCATTCAGGTGCACCACACGAAATTGAAAAAAAATGAAACAAATCACAAATTTCAAACTGAATTGTAATTTTGAATGGATGAAAATGCAAATATGAAGGTAATAAATAATTTACATAGTCTCTTATGTCATGAGGAGGCATGGTTGAAACATTGAGTGGAAATGGAAATTTATGGTAATTTCCAAATTTTGGAAATCTGTGGAGTCCACTGATGGATATATTCAAGTTGGTGTAGAGCACAAGAAATAAGGAATCTTAGGAAGAAAGGTGAGCATTGGTTCTTGAATGAGAGTTTGGAAACACAGGATGCAATGTAAGAATGAAAATCGATTCGGTAATTTGTTTTTAATTTACCCTACTTCGGTGCACTTTGGGACATTCAAGAACACCAAGGTGTAATATGCAAGGACAATGGCATGGTTTATTCGGTGCATATAATTTTAATATAAAATATGTCGATGTGTTTAAAAATTAACTCTCTTTGGAGTTATGTTTCAGGTACACCTCGAGGAAATTGATTAAAATTGGTGCACCACTAGGTTAAATTTTATAAATTGTTGAGATAGAAGTGTGATTAATGAAGTGTAATGCATTAGTTCAGTTATAATCATGTTTTGCACCGATGTCATGGTGTTTCAAAGGATGCACCACTTTGTTTTTTTGGAAATTTATCATTGTGAGATAGATTGAATGGTGCTAGTGAGAACATATATAGACGCACCAGTGGAGGTGTTCGTTGTGGCGTTATGTTTCAGGTACGACCTGGGGCGATTAATTAAACTTGGTGCACCACTACGTTAAATTTTATATAACGTTGAAATAACAATGAATTTAATCAAGTGTAATGCACTGGTGCGAGTATAATCCTATTTTGTGCCTGTGTCAAGGATTTCTTAAGGATGCACCAATTTATTTTTTGGTAATTTTTCATCGTGCTCTATCTTGAACGACATCAGTGTGGCCATATATCAACGCACAATAAGTGGTTCTCACTGTGTGTTTAACACAATACGAACCACTTTGGGGAGAGCCAAACCGTTCAGGTGCACTGTGTGAAATTGAAAAAAATGCCAAATTTCAAGCTAAATTGTAATTTTGATTGAATGAAAATGCAAGTAGGAAGGTAAAAAATAATTTACCTACTTTGTTTTGTCCTAAGGAGGCATGGTTTCACTGTTGAGAGGAAATGAAAATTTGTGGTAATTTCCAAAATTTGGAACTATGTGGAATCTAGCAATGGAGGTATCCAAGTCAGTGTAGAGCACCAAAAAGGGGGCATCTTAGCAAAAAAGGTGAGCATCGGTGCTTTCTTGAGGGTTTGAAAGCACGAGATGCACTGCAACAATGAAAATCGGTTTGGTGTTTTTTTTTTTATTTACCGTCCCTCTGTGTGCCTTTAGACAGATAGGCGCACCAGTTGTCTAAAGGCACACTAGTGTGTGTTGTTCAACGACACCAACATGATTTATTTGGTGGATGTAATTTTATTATAAAGTATGGTGGTGATAAGGGAACATGGACACACAGAGGCATCATTTTTCATGAAATTTATATTGCATTGATTTCTTAAAGGCACACCGATTAAAATAACCTCCGCAAAAATCTCTCACGACCTGTATTTGCTATGAACAGTGATGGGGTGTTTGAACATTCAATCATCGGATCAATAGTTTTTAGATGCACACCGGTGCGTATATTCCATAAATATGCACAAAAAAAAACCTCCACAAAAACCTTCGACTGCCGACCTCCAATAAAAACAACTAAGGGAAGAATTTTTCAGGGAGGTTCTGTAAAAACATCTACAAGAAGGTGTTATCCTTGTAGTGTTTTTGTTTAATTACAAACATGGTCCAACAATTGGTATCAAAGTGAAAGGTTGTGGGTTCAATTCCGCTCGATTGGTGTCAAGTACCTCAATTGGTGCTAAGGGGGAGATTGTTGACTTTATGGTCATCGCCTCCTACGGGACTTGCGACATGGTTTAATAGCCTCTCATGGATCTGCTAACTATGGAAGTTGTATCAGAAAATGTCAACCTTTTGGTTTAACGAAAAACATGGTCCAACATTCATGTCTTATGAGCATTGTTTATTCTTATCAATATGGGAATTGACATCACATTTAGTTTACATACTTCCTATTTTTCAATCCCACACTTGTCATGCCACCATTGTTTTTGTTATATTTTCCTCCAACACTCACTATAATGACTTTTTCTTTGTTATCTTTTCCTCCACTATTGGCTCTGTAAAAAATCGAAACAATTAGTCATAAGTTATGGATGTAAACTGTAATGACATTGGTATCTTATTAGTAAAATTAATTACAAATGAGTTATTAAATGTCAATTTTAAAGAGGAAACAATAGACATTGGACAAACCCAGGGAAATCAAGTCATCTCTATTTTTTCATGTTCACATATTCCCTCTCACTAATAGTGTTGAACATGTTGATTCATAGTTATTTTATTGAATTTAGAACGATATTTGTTTACCTATTAAAATTCACGGCATGGTTATAGCTTTGATATCTAATATGATTATTGTTTTAGCACTTTCATAAGCCTCTCAAGCACTTAGTATGTAATTCATGGAATCCCCGCATATATAATAGATAATGGAAACAAAACACATAATTAAGACTTACATGTAAATATCCTCAATAAGAATAACATACTTGGTGTTATTGATGAGTAATTTCCTTTATATTTTTGTTTATATTTATCTTGGGAAGCTCCAAATCATAAACATCTTAACATGAATAATAATCAATGGATGAAATCATGCCAGATTTTCATGTTGCTAGAGGCCTATAACACAAGTTGAGTCTCTGCATTACTTTTATAGTGCTTTGATATAATTATCACACTTCAACAAAGCCCTCAAGATCTACTACAATTTCTTATTTTTTAATGAGATCTAGCAGGAATGGGGTATTCTCAAAATATGAATATAATATGAAAATATGTTATCCTCCCCACCTGGGAACAATTCTCGCAAGTGACATGTTTAAGATCATAACGAGTATATTATTGTAATTTCTTCAAGCCTTGTTTTTTATAGGCCTTGTGCCCTAAATATTCTAGGGTTTACCCAGGGTACCATCCTTCAAATGAGGGGAAGTAATCGGTGGTTTTCCCCATGTGTTGTAACCTAGAAAATAAAAAATTGATTGTGTGAATGTGGTAGAGGATATTTTTTAAATAAAAATAACAAAATTTGTGACTCTAAAACAAAAACACACTAAATATCAAATAACATGGTTGAGGGAGAGAGAGAGAAGGGGAGAGTGAGTGGAAGATAGAGAAATAGTGACAAGAAAATTATGGATTGAATGAAAGGGACATATTACCATTTGTAGGCATTGATGCAATGGCATAATGATACAACTTTTGGGAGGGGGGATAGTGGGGGAGGGAGATATGGAGAGTGGGGGATTGGGGAAAGTGTTATAGGGGGACCTATCTAACCTTGAGCCCTTAACTCTTCTTGAATTCTAACCCCCTCTATGCATAGGAACCTACCTCCACTTCATCCCTAGAGAAATCTAAACCTATCCCCCAACCTATACCTAATCCTTAACCCCCTCCACACCTGGTCCCTAAGCTCCTTATGGTCATACCTCTTCCTAGGGTTCCCACAACCCCTACACATTCATCCTTGTTCTCTAACCACCACCCTATGCCTCAAACCACTTTCAATTATAATCCCCTAGGTCCTATTTATTCACCATGGGGCTTGCATGATCTTAACTAGGACAAATCTTTAGAAACCTAGCATGACTGCAACCCATTTTATTTTTGTAGCTAGATGTGTTAGGAATAAGACAAAGAATTTCAGCTAGATGTAGATGACAATGTTCTCGATGATGAAATTATCGAAAATGACATTGATGATGATGTTTATATGGCAAATACTTTCAACATTGATTTTGAACCAGATGATACGGATGTGGAGTTGGACGAAGAATAAGATCAATGATATTGAATTGTTGAAATGTAGGTTGAGGTATGTGATTATAAATTTTCTATGATTTATTCTCTTTAAAGTATTTTCTTATATGGGTTAAATATGTGTTGTTGATTTTTATGCCAATTTCTATGTATCATTGGTTGGTTTAGAAGTCATTGACCTTTATTTATCTCATAAACCACCAACCTATAACCTCATAACCCATATTGAGCATGTGATGATTAATTTTAACTATCAATCAATATTGATAAACTACCACAACTTTTTAACCCTCCACCTAGTAATCTTGGTAACTTTCTAACCCTCCACCCTCATATTCCACAGTAGGAACCATGTGAATGCTACAAAACCACTACCTAGGGCCTAAATGGAATCTTTGATCTTAAAGTGTCATATGGTATCCATTACAAGGTTTAACACATAATTTTATTTTTTGGGCTTTCGATGTAGTTTAGGGTCAAGGGTTAGGAATTAGGGATTGAGGGGTTAGGAGTTAGGGCTTGAGGGGTTAAGGGGATTATATATAACTATATAACACAGATTGTATATAAATATAAATATAAATTGTATTACAAACAAATAAAAAATAAAAAATAAACAAAAAATAAAACAAATAAAAAATAAACAAAAATAAAAAGCAAAATTCAAACATAAAAAAACACTATAGAACCAAACCCCGACCAAATAAACCAACTCCCAAGCCGATTGACCACTACATTTTTCGACCCCACTTGCCAGTATAGAGAGTTCATATAGGAGAAACCCATTGAAATTTTCATTGGATCGACCCCACCTGCCAGTACGGAGATTGCATAGAGAAACCTGTTGATATTTGCATTGGATCGACACCTACTAGAAAGAGAGTACGCATAGGAGAAAACTCATACAAGGAGAGATGGACCCCACCTATGCATCCAAGGAGGGAATGACTCCGCAATGTCTTCGATATGTAGCCTCATTATTGATGTAGATAGATAATGTAGATATTAAATGGTTTACAATGGATCGGTTTGAGTTCCATTCACTTCAAGTTTTCCCTATCATTTACTCTTTATTTTAAGTTCGATACCATGTATACTACATATATTTTCCATATTTGTGCACGCACAACATAAAACAAACATGGTTTGAAATGGAAATTCATTAGGTATGATCATACCATTCATATAGATCCAATATCGATCGTCTCAACTTATTTTGTCCAGTTAAAGTGCATGATGGATAAAAAGGGGTTGGATGCCTAAATTCTAAACCATTGTATTAAAGGGTGATAATGTGTCAAATGTTGGTTGTGGAGCCTGATTATCTTCATGATTCAGAGGTCTTTTACTTTCAGCCGGGTTTATACCCCATGAAGTATTTACACCCCAGAAGTATGTACACTCTTCCATGCGGGGGAGTGCAGAGGGGGGGTACCCCCTCTGCAGGGTCCGGGGAGCTATCCCCTCGACTAGGAGGTTTGGGGAAAGCGGGCCCCCAGCGGGGGTTTGGGGGCGAAGCCCCCGAAGGAAAAATTGCCTTGTAAATGTATATTGTAATTTCATTGTAAATCTGGACCGTTCATTATAAGGTCGCAGATCTAACGATAGAGATTATGTTAGGGTTTTTGCTCTAGAAGGCAAATCTCTTTTATAAGGGAAATGTATTGCGGCTATGATTGATGGCGAATATTTTATTCTGAGATAGGAGACTATGAGAGAAAGAAGAGAAAGTTACAACGGTTTTGTTGTAGGTTGTATCCCTTCATATGCTGGATAATAATAAAGGAAGGACCTAGCAATTTCTATGGTGGACGTAGCCCACACTGGGTGAACCATGTAAATCTGTGTCTCTATTGTATTGTGTATCTTCTGTGTTTTGTTTCCGCATTTGTTTTATTTTATTTCTCCACGGTCCTGTTTTTCTAACATCAAAACCTTATTCATTTCGGTATGTAGGGGTGGTATTATGAAACCACTTTATCTCATACCTGAAATGAACAAATGGATGACAAGTTCCATGGTGATGTAAGCCAAATAAAAAGACATTGCGTCAATGTAATCCAAAGTATTTAAAAAATTAAAATTAAAACACTTATCCCCAAAGAAAATGAGGTAAATGAACATGATAAACACTATTACAAGTACTGTAGACTCCAGTAAAAGTAGTCAAATTCTCCTTTGGAAAATAAGTTCGGGTAGTGTTCTCATTTCCTTATTTTAAATGTGTTATTATTGTTTAAAATAAGGATATATGGAGAAAGCTAACTTCACTCTATTCAACCATCAACCTCTAATGAAAAAGTCCTAATCGACCATGATTATGAAATTTTTGTAATTATTATATCACGGTTTGATCCTTGTTAGTTAAGAATTTATTCTATGATAGATTTAGGGATATGCATGATTATTTACATATCTAGGAGTCAAACTTGGGTAAATTCATTGTTCCCCAAACCTATTATTTTCTTGAGTTTGTCTCCTCGTGTGCAAAGAAATATATTTTTGAGAAAATGGTTGTGGTATCTGAAAATGGGTCCATTATATTCTATATCAGTGCGAGTCTATTTCAAAAATGCTATCTCTTCCCCAAATACTTGAAGGTCAAACCCTACATGAAGAAACCTTGTATGTCAATTGCAATGCTTTAAATTCAGGTGAAAATCTCACATTGTTATAGTCATATATGGATAAATATGTTTTTATTCCCAACACTCCTCCTCCATATAAATCCGATATTTTCCATGAAATTTCCAGACAAGCCATGACAATGATGTGTCTAATTTTAGGGTATGATCATGATAGAATTGTAGATGAAGATATTTTAGGGTTTATGTCATCTATTTTGTCCTCCATTTGAGAATTCCATTACCAAATTTCATTATCCTCAATTCCTTGCTAATATAATTCACTACCAATTGACATAGTTTCATGCAAGCATATAGTTTCGATATCAATCCTATCTTGTCTAGATGATTATATATTTTCAATCTTCTTATTTTTAGAATATTCAGTTGAAAATAGAAGATGAACTTGGTCATCCCTAGTCAGTCAATGAATGGGAATAATTGGTCAAAAAGTAGACAGAAAAAAAAAAGGTTTTTTCGAGTTTGTTAATCAATTTATTTCTATTGCATATACTATGTTACATGGAGTTCACCACAAAGGATATTCCTAAAATCCGGAAGTCTTTTGCAGTTGATTCCTGACACCAAATTTGGAGATCGATTTTGTTTGAAAATCATACAATCATAAGGATATATTATTTAGAGTTGAATCCTTTTATGTTACCAATGATTTTGAAACCCATAATATTTTACTTAGAATACATAAGACAAAGGCTTGATTCAAATTATGTAATTTTTTTTTCTAAGAAACATCAAGTCACATTTTGGTTAAAAAAGGAAGTTGGTCCTTTTATGGTAATCACAAGAACATATCAAGGAATAGTTTAAAAAATGTTTTTCGACTTGAATTTTCAACTAGGAGAAGAATGAAAGTATGATCATTATCAGATAATCTCAAATAAAAGGGTGCAATTTGGAGTTGCTCCTTATACTCATTAGTTAAAGACATAATTTGAGAAACTTACAAATCAAGATAGTTGGGAGCATGTACAACACTTATTACGGGGATTTGAACCATCATTATTACAAAATCAAGTTCCAGTTATTCAAATGGATAATCTTGGACAGAATGAGAAAACAACTCAACCATCAATAATCAAGACTCCACAGTAACATGAGAAAGATAATAACATAATATGTATATGGAGAAATATTAAAACCAAAGTAAAAGACAAAAGACAAAGGATCAAGAATAGGGAAAATTTGAATTAATACAGATTCTAGAGTAGATTCGTACAACAAGTGAGCATGTATTTTCTGTAGATAATATCCCTTTACCTGTTACAGAAAGTTCAAATACCGATGAAGGACAAGAAAACACTGCAAATTCAGGACAAAAAAGTCAAAATAATCTCTTTTCTAAATTTATGAAAATAAATAATCATAATATTGAAATAAGGAGAGAGATTTATCCTCAAATTTGGAAGCAAGAATTTTCTAAAACAAAATCGTTATCGGCCTTACATTCGAAAGAAGGATATTTGAATATTTTCATACTGGAACCTAAAGCTCAAACAATAAAATAATATCAGGATTATAAAGCCACTTGGTTCAAATTGAAATTATATGTAATAAATATGGTAGATAAAATGGAGTTGCACAAATAGATAGGTGAGATGGTATTTAGATACTTGTTATAGACCTCAGCCAATATGGGAAGATTTTAAGCAATGGCTAGTAAGATTGAGAAGCAATGGAAGAAGGAGAAGGTAACCACTAGAACAAAACAAACAAGAACAAATGAATTAGAGCAATGGATACTAGATTTGGGTGCATATCCTCATGATGCAAAATATGTACATGATTTGATAAAAAAATAAGAACACATAAATTCAAGTGTTAAAAAATAATCTTAGCATGCCTAATATTGATCATGTACGGATACCAGAACTTCCAACAATGCAATAGGAAAAATATTAGTTACTACAAAAAATAGTTCAAATGAATAATCAACTTGGTTCATATTAAAAACAAATTGAAATATTGTAAAATGAGAAAAGTGAACTTAAGTATTTAAAGCCTTCACCAGTTCAATCATTCACATCAACAAATCTTTTAGAAGAATTGGCAAATGCGTTATATGATTTAAATATTAAGTAAATTGAAGTTGATGATATAAAAAAATGATAACTTGTTAAAATTAAGAAATTGATATTTTGAAAGATAAATTGAAACAAAAAGATGGAGTCATTGCCAAACATCATAAACTAAAAGAAAAGTTGCAGAAATATTTAGAACAAGCTCAAGGTAAGCTAATTGGTAAACCATATTTAATTGGAGAAAGACATATTCTTTGGGATCATATCATCTAAGAGATACTTAAATCATGGAATTATTTCACATTGGTGGTTGATGAGACTAGCTTGGATTCACAAACTTAGCATAATATAAATAAAATCCTAGAAGAACTGAGTGATAAACCACATGTGGTCAACAATGTTATAAAAAACCTTAACTCTAAGACTTGGAATCAATTAAATACTTTGGGTGGAAATGATCATACTTCTCTAATTATGGATTCTACAAAGGTATTAACAAAGAATAATTTGGTTCAGTAAGCTCAAAATAAATGTAGTTCAATTCAAAGAAGTATTGAAACCTTTATGAAGAGATACAAGGAATTATTTGAAATGGGATTACCTTCATGTTGGAATAAAAATGGAAATTTTATTCAACAAGAAGCATATAAAAATATGCTAATAAAATCAAGGGATGATATAACTAAATTTCAAGATATGGATGGAGTTTTGAAAGGTCAAACTATTTTCAGCAAGTTAATAGATTATTTTCATTTATTATGTAAAATCAAAACTTTATTTCCTAATATTCCATTATATGATAGATATACAAAGATTGATATAGCTTTTAGAAAAATGGTTAGTTACAATTACCCTACAAGTAATCATTGGAGGAATATAGCTCAATATTCTAGGATGGATTGAATAGAACCAGTTGTCAGACAATCAAGCTAGAGTAGTGCAATGTAAAAATAAAAGTGTAAATATGGAAGCAGTTATGATCATGACTCATAAATTTCTAAGGAACATAGAAACCGGAATTTATTTTTGGAAATTCATGCCTTAATAATTGCATGAGAAACTAATATAGTTGGGAAAAGAGATGGATAAAAGAAAAAAGGAGTTTGAGAATAAAGGATCAAAAAATTTTAGAGGAGACTATCGATGTCCCTCAAATGATCAAGGCTAAAGATTCTTAAGATTTGTAAAGAATAAGGATGAATTGTATTTAACAGTCTTTGATATTCATTTTTTCAATATGTGCCATTATGTAAACTCTATATGTTATTGTGTCTTCTTATGTATCCACAAACAAAATTTAGCCTATGTATCTGATATTTGACTTTCGTTTTTGGCTTCATGGTTCATCATTGATCTAGGTGGATATTGGTGGCCACCCACCTGTTCCAACTGGCTCCTCATTTTCAGTTTTTAGTGCAGCACATTCTTTTGTACTTCTTTGTAATTGTGGGTTCTACACTTTCAGTCTGTATGAAGCCCTACACATTTTCCAGCTGGATATTGGTGGCCTCCCACCTAATCCAACTGGCTTATTTTGTATGTTTTCATGTCAGCACATCTTGTTGTACTTCCAAGTCCGTTTTGGGGCCATAAATAATGTTTTTTTGGCTCACCATAGTCAAATTGTAGACAGAGTCAAGTTTTGATGGAATAATGTGTATTTCTTGAAAATACCTTTCCAACAAGCTATCACACGCCTAAAACGAAGATTGTATGAAAAAGTTACGACCCCAGGAAGTTAATGTACTAACTTACCCAAACAAGGCCCACATGACTTTTGGTGTTTCATCTCCTAAGGTTAGGTTTTTGGATGTCTAGGGTTTTGGCATTCTTGTTTATCATAAAAATTCCTCTAGAGCCTCATTGTAATTATCTTCTAGTGAATTAGCATAGTCGTCACATCTCTTCTCAGAGATAAAGCTACCACCATTCTAACGAGTCTTGTACTCTGTATTTTTATAGTATCTTTACAATTATTTCATTAATTAAAATCAAGTATTGTTGTATTTCTTTGTTTCTGGAAATTTTCATGATTATTTTATTGTAATATATTTGCTTTCATTTCGTTCCAAAAATAATATGGATCAATGGTATCAAAGCAGGTTTCTCTTGATCGTTTTTCAGCGCATGTCCCCGACGAGGTCCGAGTATAGCTATTTTGGTCTCGAGTTTGTCTCTCTTGAGGAAAATCACTCACGCATGCCCAAGAAACCCTCGATGGCATAAAAAAAGAAAAAAGGTGGAGCAAAAGATTATATTAACTTGTTTCTTGAGCAAGCTCTCATGCGACAGAGGGACGAAATGATGGAGAATTTTTCACACATCCTTCAATGCATGTCGATAGCAACATGTGCATCTTTATCAAATGGCCATTTTGGAGGAACCTCTCCCTTGAAGGTACAATTTAATTTTGATACTCCCATATTTGAACCTCAGATAGATGTGGATGCCCTAGAAAAATGGTTAAATCTATTAGAAGGTTATTTCTCTGTTCAAAATTTTTCTGAAAGGGAAAAGATCACCTTCGCACTCCTCAAGGATCTCCCCCATGTCAAACATTGGTGGGAAATTTACTGGGAGAAAATTTCCATAGAGGAATATGGAATATATGGGGTCGAGCCTGCTTGGGATTGTTTTGTGGATGCGCTCAAAGAATAGTACTATCATGTTGATAACTATCAAGACCAGTACATGAGATGGACCACACTGCGATAAGAGAAGAGACAAATAGTGTCATAGTTCACAAATACTTTTCATACCTTGCACACCAAGATGGGTATCAATGAATCCGAGTGCCATTTGGTTCTGAAATACCATGGGCATCTGCATAGATACATCCAAATTGAAATGGATATCCTAAACATCTCATCATTGGGAGTTGCCTATTGATATGATATCAAAATTGAGCAGAAATGTAGGCACTAGAACAAAAGGGAATTGGGGTCTACAAATATGCAACAACCAAAGCACGGTAAAGACCACCCTAAACAACAGCCTCTAGACAACCAGTACAAGACACAAGACAAAAAGGGTAAAGTAAAGACAAAGAATGAAACTGGGAAGTGATGTGACTTCCACAAAATCCCCTAGCACAACACCAATGAATTTCGCTTGAAATAATCATTGGTGGTCGAGGTCAAAGACACAGAGCCGAAACATGATTCATAATACGATCTAGAAAATATTGAAAATAGAAAGATCATTGACGTAGACCCCACTTCTATTTCCATGACAACAACAATTTAGCTAGAAGAACCAGTAGATCCAAAAGAGGGGGATAATCTCTTCCATTCACAGATGTGGTGAAGGGGACCCCATTGCATTTCACTATTGATAACGATAGCCAGAAGAACCTCATCTCAGCTAAGGTCCTCAAACAGTTGGGGTTGTCAACAACACCACACCTGCAACCATACAACATCGGGTGGCTTCACCAGGGACAAGATCTTCGCATCAGCCAGTAATGTCGCATGTCCTATGGCATCCATCCCTTCAAGGCTGAGGTAGCGTGTGTTATTTCTCCTCTTGATGTCTGTGATGTTGTTTTGGGCCAATCATATATTTGGAAACATCATGTTGTCTATGAGTCTAGACCCTGTAGTGTCATTATTAATCTGGGAGGTCATCTCTACAGGATACCAGAGGTAGTTCCAACTATTTCTCCACCAAAACAACACTGCAAGGTAATCTCTCATACTGCAAAATTCATCCTCTTCATAGTCTGTTCAAAGGATGCACAGAAGACCACTACAACCATTGCAGCCTCATCACCTTCTATCCAGCAAAAATAGATTTTTGAAGAGATAAAAGATATTGTTTCTTCACCTACAATGGTTCCTACACAATGCCCCATCCAACCGAGAGACAAAAAGTTGGTGGAACAGATTCAAACCCTCCAGCAACATGTTTGTGACAGTCTTCCTCAAGCCAAGAAGCACAACTTCTCCAACAAGGAACACAACTCACCAAGCATCAGATTCATAAAATGTTTTCCCCTCTTCCCTGGGCACTGAATGTAATGGATACCATTGCTTCCTAAAGGGGGAGGATTGATCCAGGTGGATATTGGTGGCCACCCACCTGTTCCAACCAACTCCTCTTTTCAGTTTTTAGTGCAGCACGTTCTTTTGTACTTCTTTGTAATTGTGGGTTCTACACTTATGGGGTTGTATGAAGACCTAAAAATATTCCAGGTGGATACTGGTGGCCTCCCACCTAATCCAACTAGCTTATTTTGTATGTCTTTGTGTCAACACATCTTGGTGTACTTACAGGTCCGTTTTGGGGCCCTAAACAGTGTTTTTTTTTCTCGCCACAGTCAAACTATAGACAAAGTCAAATTTTGAAAGTGTAATGTGTATCTCTCTAAAATACCTTTCCAATGAGCTATCACGTGCCTAAAACTGAGATTGTATGCAAAAGTTACAACCCCAGGAAGTTAATGTACTAGCTTACCCAAATGGGGCCCACATGACTTTTGGCATTTCATCTCCTAGGGTTAGATTTTTGGATGTCTAGGGTTTTGGCATTCCTGTTTATCATAAAAATTCATTCAGAGCCACATTGTAATTATCTTCTGGAGAATGAGCGTAGTCGTCACATCTCTTCTTAGAGATAAAGTTTCCACCATTCTAGCGAGTCTTGCACTCTATATTTTTATAGTCTCTTTACAATTCTTTCATTAATAGAAATCAAGTATTGTTGTATTTCTCTATTTATGGAAATTTTCATGATTATTTTATTGTAATATATTTGCTTTCATTTTGTTCCAAAAATAATCTGGATCAATCATTATATTGGCGTACTAAGAAATTACAAAACAAATCTAGTTTAAATCCTGAAGAAAAAATGCATGGAACTAGCTAAGTTCATACCTTATTAGGAAATTTTGCCAAATGTATTATGTTGTATACTATGTTCTATAGATGCATGTACTATATTATATACATGCATGTATTATGTTCTATACATGCCTATACAATATTCTATAAGGGAAATGCAAACAATGACTTGGTTTTAAAAATAAATATTCAGTTGTTGGGTATTTCATCATCACTTGTCCTTCTTGGCTTCATGGTTTATCACTATAATGGCATACATAGAATTCACAAAACAAAGCAAGTTTAGAGATTGAAGAAAAAATTCATGGAACTAGCCAAGCTCGTACCTTGTTAGAATTCATATTATTCATCATCATTCCACCATTTTGATATTACCCTTCTCAACCTAAGTCATTATTAAACCATATTAATGAGAATTTAGTGAAAGTACTATTTTTATTTTATTTTCATACAGTTGATAGTTGTTACATATTAGGATGTTTATGGAATAAAGAATGAATTTTTTTTTTCTTTGATGAAAATATGGTTTAGATGGGATTTTTCAACAGGGGTATGCTTTTAGACAAATAAATGCACATATGAATGGTGTTCATAGGTAGATGAATGAAAATGGATATTGATCCATTCTATAATATGGATGTTGACACCGTAACTTCAACCAACCTCTATTTAATGACTCTTATTTTTTATCTTTAACATTCATTTTAAAATCTCAGGCTTCTCATATTATAAGGTAACATTTTAATATGCCATACTTCTTATATCGTGGCAGGGTGATTGTGGGAAGGCACTAGCCTTAGAGTAGCTAAAGGACTAATAATATCTGTGTCCATTTAAAGTGAATTTATTATTGTTTTATAATTTAATTAACTTTTTTTTTGTTGATATATGTAGTTGTCAACACCTGATGTTGACAATGTGGGTGACGATGATAAATTGTTTGAATCCATGGACCCGATGGAGACAATTAAAAACACTGTGAGAAAGGAAAAAAGGGAACTTATTTCATTGGGTAGGTGTGAACCAAAAGGGGATAACAAACAAAGATGTAGAGTTTTGATGGAATATATACAACAGTATGTGGTAAGCACCATCTTTTAAAAAAATTATTTATCACATATGTTCATTTATAAAAAAGAATTTTCTACTTTTATATGACCTGAATAATAAATATTTTCTTTGTATAGGATTTATTCAGAGCTTCTCATCAATCTTCTCTTGAGGTTGGTGTTGGTAGAGGCAATTCTCAAACACCACAACATCCTACTATGAGCCACATACCCATGAGGATCTTTGTCTCTCTGCATGTGGCTGATAGCCCCGTGACTCAAACGACTGAACCTTATGGGGCCCATGACACACCCTCACAGTTCACGCCAGACCAAGCATATGATGGTGGAGATGAGTCAATTGGTGATTCTATAGATTGATTTCCTATATCGTCATGTGTTACTAGAAAGGGAAAAATGTCAGTTAATTTTTTGGTGGATGAGAATGTTGTTTCGATCAAGATACTGAAAATACCAGGTATTTATGAATGTATTAATTATTTCTTATTATCTAATTGAAACATACATCTCTCCAATTGTTTTAAATTAATGATCATATTTTTCCACAAGAAACAACATTTTTTTAAGCATATGAATGAAAAGGCACAGTTTAAAAAAGAATCTTATTGACCACCTGGTTAGCTTGTTTGATGAATCCTTCAACAAAAGTGGAGTCACCTCATTGGACAGTACATATTTCAAATATGTTAGGGATCAATATAGGGTTCATTTGCAAACAAACCCTAGGTATGAGCATTCTCCAATGATTTTTGAGAGTGAGGGGAAGAATATATTGGAGGATGCAAAGTAGAAGACAATGAAAAAAGAGGAAAGACACCACCTAGCCCGAGAATTTATATCATATTTTGAATTTTCTTTAGTTCTATATAAAAATTTCCAGATACAACCTATTGTAAACTTTTCATAGGTTCCCATACACATCAAAAGCAAACAAGGAAAGACTAGAAAAACATGGGCATCAAAAACTTGGCCAAAGTGGTTACGTGAAACTAAAAGCACGAAGTAAGTACCAAATAATTAAACCATATCATTCCTATCATCATCTAAATTTTATTTAATTGCATCCAATAAGGCAAATTTGAGATCTTATGCAATGAAGGGGGCTCAATTCAAAATTGTGACCACTGAAGAAGATATCTGACTCGATTTCAAATTTGGATTTCAAGTCGTGTTTTAACATCAACAAAGCATGGGGAAAACAAAATATTCCCCTTTGAATGAAATCATAAGTAAAATCAATGGACTTTAATTTTTGATTACTTGTAAAATATATTCACGATTGATTTCACCCATAAATGAATGTGTATTTCTATTTTAAGCAAGAGAGCAACAATAATAATGGGACCAACAGTGGGCAATGACCCCATGATGGTGGAGTGCATCTCGATGATGGTGGTGTGCATCCCATCTATGATGGTATTATGGATATAAAACAAACATATGACATATGGATTAGCATTATTAATATTTACTTGAAAATGGTGTACTTATAAATTTTCTTGTTTCAATGAAAGAGCATGTAGATGAGGATTTTTGGCAAGAGTAGGAACACATGGAAGTCAAACCAATGGTCTCGACTAGTCAATCTAGTAAATAATATTGTAATGATATTTTTATTAATGAACTACTTTTATGAATAATAAATAACCATATCAATTTAACCCTTTTTGTTATTATAGTCAATGCCCCTCAACAACAACATTCACGCCATGGAGAGTATATGACTAGACATACAACACATCAGAGTATGCTTATTCAATTAAAACCAAGAGAGGGCCCAATAACTGAATCAATTAAAGAAATGGTTGAGCCAATCAACAAATATCTGAAAACTAAGAAACATAAAAAGAAGTGATTGTATATATTATGAGAAACATGTATAATCAAAACATATTTTGATGATACAATTTATTAATATATACTATTTGTTGCAACCTTCTTATAGATGAATGTTATATGTTTTGTTTGTATAAAACTGCATATCTACACATACATGCTTTCTTTCATTTACCTTTAAATTTTGTTTTGTTACATTCTATGCATGAATCGTACTATGTCACTTTCAATTATTTTCTAGTAGATAGTTGGGGAACTGAGAGTGATGCGAGGGGGGGCAGGGGGAAAATGAGCTTCCACCTTCACATGGTTGGCCTTCTTTAGTAGAGAAACAATTGTTCTTGAAACCAAGAGAATCTCATTTAGGTATTCCACTTTAGTCTTTCTAGAGTCTTGTAAATATTGATATTTTTGTTTATTAGTCACATAATCTTTGATTCTTTGATGATTTTGGCAGGTCTTCGCAATGCAAATGCAACTAACAACTAGCCTATGTGTGATTTCGTTGTAAAATCTCTTTCCTCATCGAGCTCATGGACGTAGGTAGTTAGTGCTCATTTTTCCATTTTAGTTAGCATGTGTGCATAGTTTCCAAAGATTCGTGTATATTTCAACCCTTTACTAAATTATAGGCACAAATCACCCTAGTATATAGTCTTTAGGGTTTACAAAAAATCTATAGTCCTTTAAATTGTAACTTGTAAACTACCAACACCATAAATGAATTTTTCTTCCTATGAAGTGCATTTTTCATCATGCCTTGTTTTCATGCATTTACAAGACAACTTTTATTCTTTATGGACAACATTATTTTTTTGGTTTCAAAATGAAAAACTAAAGTATGAATAAAAGTAATATGATAAAATAAAAAATCCACAATTTGAACCACTCAATTTGGAGGTCATATGAGTCTTAGGCATGCATTTTATAGTAAGACGGTTTTACACTCCATTTTAAAAAAATTCTTGAATCTTGGTTCAAGGTAGAAGTCCTTATTCATTTGAAAATACACTCTGGGTGATATTCTTCAACACACCAGCCACAATAAGAAGGAGGGGGGAATTAGTGTGTGGACTTTTAAAACTTTTCTTCTTTCAAGTTAGCAGTTAAAACATAATTGTACACATTAAGAATCAAATCATAATCACAATGAACACAAGAGATACCAGATGTCTGTATAAGATTTTGTATAATATATGTGTGTGTGTGTGTGTGACTATAGTAATGGGGGTTTTCCCAGCACCAACTATTTTGTATCAACACCAACTCTCAAGAGAGCACCAAATCTCAAGCAAGACCCAGCTTGCCACAAGACCCGGCTTGTTGATAGAATGCAATCTATCCAACTAGAGTTCATATAGTAGTTCAACAAACTCTAGTAGTAGTAATCCATTTATTGAATCAACTCTATCTCATATCAGAGGTATACCACAAATGCTCATCACCGCACTTCATCTTATCTCTAAAATTCGCACCTTATTCACTTCATCTTCTCTCTGATATTTTCACCTTCTTCACTTCATCTTCTCTCTGATATTCGCACCTTTCCATGTCAAAGAATCATCATTATAGAAATCATCGACCTCAGGTGAAAATCCACCTCTTCCCCACTCTAAGTTTATCTCTCAAGTGAACCAATCATGGTTGTATTTATACTTGTTTATGCTCAAATCTTGTTTAAGTTATTGGGCCGACTTGTGACACAAGTTAAAACTAACTTGTCCATTTACAACAATTTTGGGACCACTAGAGAACATCATTCTAGGTCTCCAACTTCAAACCTGGCATCCCCCCTATTTTCATAAATCGATCATAGGTATGGATCAATTTCCTTTGTCTCTGTGAATGTTGCAAAAATCGAATAATGTAGAGTCACTTCCTTCAAACCATTTACATATGACCATACATGCAGGACCACTAGCTTATTAATTTAAGCATTGCTTCTTCTTTTCCCCATTGTTTATTTATTCCATACAACCTCAAGTTTTGACCAGGCGCTAAGCCAAGAAAGTACTTGATCATTTATCAAAATCAACGATCACGTTTTAATGTCACGATGAGATGGACGGTTCTCATTTTCTTCGGGACTTCGGTTATTCGTGGCTCTCGAATTCTTGAGTATAAATTCCTCTGGAGTGATTACCTATCGAATAAGTCATACATCAGTGGTGATCGCTTGTTGTTGGTTAACTCTTCCACTTATTCTATCCTTCCATTGTACTTGATCAATGGTTGAGAATGCTCCTGAAGTGTTCTTCAGATCGGACGACTCATGTCCACTTCGGGACTTCGGCCTTCAGGTGATCTTACTTGTTCTCAACCATTTTCTCCTGAAGTGGTCAACGCCGAAGTTTGACCACTATTTTGATCCAACAATCATCATGTATTGTCCAAATCTAATGGTCCTCATTTACTTCAGCCTTCGGGAGTTAAGGTAATTCAATTTCTCCACTTCCCAATTCTCTCGAAGTGAGATTCCCCGAAGTGTAAACCTCGAGTAACTTGACTTCATCTAATGGTCATTCTTTAACTCAAAAAGGCTTAACACGATCCAATGGTTGTCGAGATATCAGACCTTTGGCCTTGCTTATCCTATATTTCTACTTTCCTTAATCCAACGGTTAGGATATCTCCCGAAGTGTTCTTCGGATCGGATGGTTTGTGTCCACTTCGAGACTTCGGCCTTCAGGACTTTGGGTAATTTGATTTATCCACTTCCCAATTCTCCCGAAGTGAGATTCCTTGAAGTGTAAACCTCAAGTAACTTGACTTCATCTAATGGTCATTATTTAACCTGAAAAGGCTTAACACGATCCAATGGCTATCAGGAATTCGGCTATTCGGGATCTTGGGACTTTGGCCTTACTTATCCTATCCTTCTACTTTCCTCAATTCGACGGTCATGATATCTCCCGAAGTGTTTCCTCAGATCAAACATCTTGCGTCTACTTCGGTAAATTGTGTGGCTTACTCTGTCCTTCCAATAAACATGATTTGACAGTCCTGATATCTCCCGAAGTGTTTCCTTAGATCGGACGGCTTGCATCTACTTCAGGACATTTGTGGCTTACTCTATCCTTCTAGTAAAAGATGATCTAATGGTCTATGTGGATTTCAAAACCATAACTTGCATGTGGTCTAGTCTGACGCCCAAACTCCTTAATTTGAATTTGTGTGATTATTGGTGAATCAACCACATTCATCGATCTTTGAGTCGATGAGATCTGACGATCTAGACTAATTACGAGATTGGAAATAGCGTGTAGTTTAATTCTCCCTTCGCGCTCTGCAATCAATCCCTTCCCTTGATCTGGCGCTTGCATATCCAACTGTCACAAATTTATATGATAATTTGGTGAATCAACCACAGTCGTCGATCTTTGAGTCAATCAGATCTGATGATCTAGAATAATTGCGGGATTGGAAATAGTGTGTAGTTTAATACTCCCTTCATGATCCACAATCAATCCCTGCCCTTGATCTGGTGCTTTTGTATCCAACAGTCACGAATTGATCTGATCATGTTTTTGCAATGCACTTTCCCTTCTGAGCTTCATGTGTGTCATCTCTTCTGATCTTCTAATCTTCATTCGCTAATCCTCATGAGATTTAATATATGCATACTATCATATTGTTTGACATCAATGACAGCACATCAATTTTACCTGCATATATTTATTTGGCATGAACTCCACATATTGTTATATTGTTTGAAATCAATCACAACACATCAATGACACAATGTCCAACAATCCCCCCCTTTGTCATTGATGGAAACAAACCAACTTCATACACAATCTCCCTCTGTGATGACGCTTCTTTCCTATGAAGTTACTCTCCCCCTTTGACATCAATGGAAAATTATTTCTCCTCCTATGATCTGTCTATCTATATGATATTGATTAATATCTGAACTCCAGTAACTCCCCCTATAATCATGTTCTTCCTTCCATAACTGAATAACTCCCCATGTCACTCTTCTCTCTCTGCCTATGACTATTCTCCCCCTTTGTTTCTAAAAGGGTAGCTCTTCTTGACAAGGTATCTCCTCTTGTTATCTCTACAGGATGTCAGGTATATCATTTTGTACATCATAATGTTGTTGTTGCAGATACTACTGCCCTACTGGAACACTATGTAATTGTAGCTCATATTTTTCAAATGACCCCTAGATCTGTCCATTGATTCTCATCAATCTCTATCCAGATGTATCCATCTCTATCCATGATAATTTTGTATTGCACATTGCTCTAAAATCATCTGAGAGAGTTTATACTATGCTTTTCACATGACTACAATTCTTTTTGCAGCAATTGACTTCACTCATGTTCACTTGTTCAGTCTTTGCTATCCACATTTGTGAATGTCCTGGTTTCTTTAACTTTGTTCTCTGCTATACTATTACTGCAACTTCATTTTTATTCCATGTTTCATTTACTCTTCTTGTCGTATTGTATGAATCATTTCTCATTAACTGTCTTCTTGAGTTCCAACAGTTATGGGATTTGTGCCATATCCACCACAACTGTAGCATCTCATAGTGTAACAATGTGTAGCAATATGTCCAACAATATTGTAGTTCCAACATCTTATATTGTTGTTGAACCTACCAACTTGTTTTCTTCCATGATGCCTACAATCCAAGGCTTTATAACCATATTCATCACAAGAAAAACAATAACCATTAAAAACATTCTCATACCTCCTTTGATTCATCCATGAAGTTGTCTTTCTTCTAAACTTACTTTGAGGTGTATGAGTAGATTTAGGATGTCTTCCTTGATCTGATCTTCTAAATATTGTAGTGTTTCTTTCATTCTTTGAACATGAAGGACCTGCATCATACCTTCTTTCCCCATTTACAAATGAAGGACCTGTATAAGACCTACCTTCACCTTTTACAAATGAAATATCTGCATCATACATGTCTTCACCCTTTACAAGTGAAGGACTTGCATCAAGCTTCATAGGAGTACTAATTTCTTCCTTGTTGTATCCAAGACCGGATTTTTCATTTGGTGATCTCTGACTATCCAAGATCTCATCCAAGGTCATGGAATTGTTCAAAAACTTGACTTGGGTGTTTTACTTCTCAACCTTCTTTCTAATATTTGCAACTTCTACTTCCATCTTATGACATGATTCTTCCCTTTTGTTCAACTGGTTCATCACTACCTCCTCTCTTCTTTTGGCTTCTTCAAGTTGGGTCTTCAGATTGACATTGCTTTCTCTTAGTTCTTTTAGATATATAAGATTTCTATTGAGTTCATCATCTTCCTTATTTTCTTCTTTTGCTTGAACGATTTCATTCTTCAATTTCTCAATCTCCTCTTCTTTTTCTTCTAGCCAAATATTTTGCCCAGATATGATTTTTTCATTGTCTTTGAGATTTTCCTTTATTTCCAAGATATGCTTTTGATTGCTACGCTCATCATATTCCTTCTTCTTTTCTTTTACTTGAATAATTTCTTTCTTCAACTTCTCGAACTCCTCTTCTTTTTCTTCTAACTGATTATCTTGCTCAGATATTATCTTTTCACTGTATTTGAGCATTTCCTTTATTTCCAATATATGCTTTTGACTCTTTTCAAGAAATTCTTTAGTGTAGTCATGAAGATAGCTATAGTCTGAATAATTATGGTCATAGTGGTATTCATAGAGACCCCAGTCAACCTTTTGTTTGGCCTTTGATAGTTCTTCTTATACTTCTTCCATGGGATAAATGCTAATAGAACATTATTTTATTGTATTTGAATCTTCTTCTTTACTTGCAAGGGAGAATTCAATATCAACATTATTGAAATTGGAAGACTGTGGAGAGTCTTTACCTTTATTGATGGTTGAGTCTTCCTCTTCATCCTCGATTGGAATTTATTCTATGTCTTCTCTTTTGATTTGATACATATTTTCTAACTTCAGCCATAAGTCCTTGGCGGATGTGCATAGTCCCATGCTTTCCTTAACAATATATGATAATCCATTGAGAATAATATTCAATGCCACTTCATTGTTCTTCCTTACTCTTCTTTGGGATGCAATCTTGGATAGATTCTTTGAGGTAGTTAAGTCACAGAGAATTCTTACTACTGAATTCCAAACTTCAGATCCTCTTGACTTGAAATATTATTTCATATTTTCTCTCCATGAAGAATAATATGTTCCATCAAATAAAGGAGGTTCAATTGTGGAGAGAGCCATCTGTCCACCCATTTCTTCAGAATCTACCTTCTAGTGTTTTAAACTGTGTTGAAGGAACCCGCTCTGATACCAATTGTTGGACACACCATCCACACTAAGTGGGGGGGGTGAATTAGTGTGTGGATTTTTATAACTTTTCTTCTTTCAAGTTAGCAGTTAAAAGATAATTATACACATTAAGAACAATCAAATCATAATCACAATGAACACAAGAGATACTAGATGTTTGTATAAGATTTTGTCTAATTTGTGTGTGTGTGTGTGTGTGTGTGTGTGTGTGTGTGTGTGTGTGTGTGTGTGTGTGTGTGTGTGTGTGTGTGTGTGTGTGACACTATAGTAATGGGGGTTTCCCCAGCACCAACTATTTTGTATCAACACCATCTGAAGTAAGGAGCACCAACTCCTAGGAGAGAACCAACTCTCAAGAGAGCACCAACTCTCAATCAAGACCCAACTTGTTGATAGAATGAAATATATCCAACTAGAGTTCATATAGTAGTTCAACCAACTCTAGTAGCATTGATCCATTTATTGAATCAGATCTATCTCATGATCAGAGGTATACCACAAATTCTCATCATTGCACTTCATCTTCTCTCTGAAATTTGCACCTTCTTCACTTCATCTTCTCTATGATATTTGCACCTTATTCACTTCATCTTCTCTCTGATATTCACACCTTTCTATGTCAAAGAATCATCATTATAGAAATCACTGACCTCAGGTGCAGATCCACCTCTTCCCCACTCTAAGATTATCTCTCAAGTGAACCAATCATAGTTGTATTTATACTCATTTATGCTCAAAGCATGTTTAATTTATTGGGCCGACTTGTGACACAAGTTACAACTAACTTGTCCATTTACAACAATTTTGGGACCACGAGAGAACATCATTCTGGGTCTTCAACTTTAAACCTGACATCCCCCTTATTTTCATAAATCGATTACAGGTATGGATCCATTTTCTTTGTCTCTAAGAATGTTGCAGAAATTGAATATTGTAGAGGTGCTTCCTTCAAACCATTTACATATGACCATACGTGAAGGACCACAGGCTTATTAATTTAAGAGTTTCTTATTCTTTCTCCCTTTGTTTCTTTATTCCATATGACCTCGGGTGGTGAACAGGTGCTAAGCCAAGCGAGTGCTTTATCACTTATCAAAATCAACGATCATGTTTTAATGTCACGATGATATTGACAATTCTCATTTACTTTAGGACTTCAGCTATTCGTGGCTCTCGAATTCTGGAGTAGAAATTCCTCTAGAGTGATTACCTACTAAATAAGTCATACAACAGTGGTGACCACTTGTTTTCGATTAACACTTCCACTTATGTTATCCTTCCATTGTACTTGATCAATGGTTGAGAATTCTCCCAAAGTGTTCTTCATATCAGACAACTCATGTCCACTTCAAGACTTTGGCCTTCGGGTGATCTTACTTGTTCTCAACCCTTTTCTCCGGAAGTGGTCAGTGCCAAATTTTGACCACTATTTTGATCCAACGATCATCATGTATTGTCCAGATCTAATGGTCCTCATTTACTTTGGCCTTCGAGACTTCTGGTAATTCAATTTATCCACTTCCCAATTCTCCTGAAGTGATATTCCTCGAGGTGTAAACTTCGAGTAACTTGAATTCATCTAATGGTCATTGATATAATGGTCATCATTTACTTTGGCCTTCGAGACTTCTGGTAATTCGATTTCTCCACTTCCCAATTCTCTTGAAGTTATATTCCCCAAAGTGTAAACTTCGAGTAACTTGACTTCATCTAATGGTCATCATTTAACCCGAAAAGGCTTAACACAATCCAACGGTTGTCGGGAATTCAACTATTTGGGATCTTAGACCTTTGGCCTTGCTTATCCTATCCTTCTAATTTCTTCAATTTGACGGTCAGGATATCTCTCGAAGTGTTATTCATATCAGACGGTCCATGTCCACTTCGAGACTTCGGCCTTTGGGACTTCATGTAATTTGATTTCTCCACTTCCCAATTCTCCCGAAGTGAGATTCCCTGATGTGTAAACCTTGAGTAACTTGACTTCATATAATGGTCATTATTTAAACTAAAAATTCTTAACACAATCCAACAGTTGTCGGGAATTTGGCTATTCAATATCTTAGGCATTTGGATTTTCTTATCCTATCCTTCTACTTTCCTCGATCCGAAGGTTAGGATATCTTCTGAAGTGTCTCCTCAGATGAGACAGCTTACATCTACTTTGGGACATTTTTTGGCTTACTTTGTCCTTCCACTAAACATGATCTGACGATCATGATATCTCCCGAAGTGTTTCCTTAGATTGGACGGCTTGCGCCTACTTCAGGACATTTGTGGCTTACTCTGTCCTTCCAGTAAAACATGATCTAACGGTCTATGTGGATTGTGGAACCGTAAATTGCATGTGGTTTATTCCATCGCCCAAACTCTTCAATTTGAAGTTGTGCAATTGTTGGTGGATCAACCACAATCATCGATCTTTGAGTCGGTGAGATCTGACGATCTAAACTAATTGCCGGATTGGAAATAGTGTGTAGTTTAATTCTCCCTTCGCGCTCCGCAATCAATCCCTTCCCTTGATTTGGCGCTTGCATATCCAACGGTCATGAATTGATCTGATCGTTTGGCGGATCAACCATAGTCGTTGATATTTGAGTCGATGATATCTGACGATCTAGACTAATTGCGACATTGGAAATAGTGTGTAGTTTAATTATTCCTTCGCTCTATGTAATCAATCCCTACCCTTGATCCAGCGCTTGTGTATCCAACAACCATGACTTGATCTGATCATGTTTCTGCAATGCTCTTTCCCTTCTGAGCTGCATGTGCATCATCTCTTCTGAGCTTTTGATCTTCATTCGCTAATCCTCCTGATCTTTAATCTCTGCATATTGTCATATTGTTTGACATCAATGAAAACACATCAATGATACCTGCATATATTTATTTGACATGAAATTTGCATATTGTTATATTGTTTAACATCAATGACAACACATGAATGACACTATGTCCAACAGATATATATAGATTTATAATGTTATTAACTTCACCCCGAAACTTAGATCACTAAATTTGGAGCTATATATAAGCATGAGCATGCATTTCCATTAGGTCACTTTCTACTATTTTGGTCTCTCAATTTACAAGGTAGACTTTGCCTCTTTTACACAACAACCACTTTTATGTTTGCAAATGAAAATCTAAATACGTAGATAGGTGTAAAATTATCTAAGACACCCATTGAAACTTGAATCACTCAAATTGTAGGTGTGTTAAGACTTGAGCATGCATTTTTTTGAAGCATGGCGTGCATTTTGCATAAGAGAAAAAATTACAGTTTAAAAGAAAAAAATGTATTTCTTAAGGGTGAGTATGATTTTTTAGATATGGAGGCTCTAACAAACTTGAATTAGGGTTTTATGCAACAATAGAAACCCTGATCCTAATCGTCTATATCACCATGTATCGAGAACATTCACATCTACATTTATCTCAACCTCTTCAACTTCTTAATCTAATACATCTACTTGCTCCATGTGTCCAATGCATCATAAGCATGGATTTTGTTGTACAACATCAATTTGGATTTATTTTGACTTTATTATCCATTTGTCATAACTCTAATTCCAATGCTCATTGTTGATATTTTGACGAAAGTTTCTCGCTCGTCTGTCTCATCTTCAGGACTTTGAGCACTTTAGCGTCACCACTCTGATGGACATTCCCCACCCTAGTGTCATCGCTCTGACATAAATGTTTTTCCCTAGCGCCTCCACTTCGACATATTTATTGCACAATATTGTTGGACCATCGATGGATTGTTCCCTCTTGAGCATCATGACTTTGATGGAGGAAACTTGCCATATGGTCGCAATTTGGTAGCGTGCACGCTGGCTTTCCAAGGGTCTTTATGTGCGTTATTGTCACACTATTGATTGAGGCCATTGATATTATGATGACCTCTTGGTTGATAAATGATTCCTGGAAAATGCCACATTGTATCATGTTACGTCAAATGAACGACATTTATATATGATCATCAACATTGTGACGAAAGTGTGAATCAGGTGGATTCACTGTCACATATTTCGATCTATGTGAATTTGGGGGAAAATGTGGAAAATTGGAGAGAAAAATCCCCAAATTTTTGGGAAAATTCAAGTTTGAAATAATTTGGAATTGTCTAGGAAGTTAATGGATTCAATCTGTAGATTTGCAGAGCCAAATTCGACCTGGAAGGTCGGAAAAAAAAAAATTAATGGCCATTGTAGCGTGGGGAAAAGTTTAGAGAAATGATAGCTGAGATCGTATTCGATCTCGAGATCAACATCCTAGATTTGCCCTTGATAAATTTAAAAATTGATAAAGTTTCAATGTTTGACAAGTTATGAGATCAATGATTGAGACTCATTTTGGAGGTTTGGAAAAGGAGGAAGATCAATGGTTCATATTTTTTTTCAGACATTTGGGAAGTCAAAGAAAAAGAACGGTCAAGATCATCTTGGCTTGGAGGTCAACGGCCCAGATTCACCTAGGTTTTGGTCGAAATTGTCTAAGTGTTGAAAATCACCATCTGAGATCACAGATAGCCGATGGATTGAGGATCGATGAGCTTGGTGAAGTGTTGAAGTTTGGCCAGAGGACATCTAAGATCATCGATGGCCGATGGATCGGGGATCAATGAGTTTGGAAAAGTGTTGAATTTTGTCCAAATGACATCTGATATCATCAATGATCGATAAATCGGGGACCAACGAGGTTGGTGAAGTGTTGAAGTTTGACCAAAGGACATCTAAGATAGTCGATGGCCAATGGATCAGGGATCAACGAGTTTGGAAAAGTGTTGAATTTTGGCCAAAGGACAACTAATATCGTCGATGGTCAATCGATCGGGGATCAACAAATTAAGTGCGAAGTTCAGATTCTTCTAAGAGAAACTATCGATGGTCAATGGATAAAAGAGGGTGATGATGTGTCATGCCACATCATCATCCATGTTTCATGCCATGTCATCCCAGTTGATTCATCAATATGATTTTTCATGCCATGTCATCATCCATGTTTCATTCCATGTCAGTCCAGTTGATTCCTCAATATGATGTGTCATTTCATGTCATCATCCATGTGTCATGCCACATCAACATAGTTGCCATGTCAGCCAACAGAGATGGACGATGGCTGACGGTTGGTTATGTTGACTTGAGGAAATGTTTTCGACATTCATCAGGGATCATCAATGGACCGATGGTAGGGAATAGACTAAAGTGGTATGGAGTTCCGTTTTCCAATGAATATCGTTGTTGACCAACAGTCGATGACTATCTCGGTTAGTTTGGAGTTATGTGTAAATTGGTCATCGGGGAGTTGGGTTGAAGTCTAGAGCCATTTTCTTATTTTGAGCATAACTAGAGAAAATTAAGTTATATTTGGATGAAAATTATGGTTTTTTTTTGTAGAGAGGATATCTACAAAATTTTTAGAAAGGGCCATTGTCCAATTCTTCTTGGATTTGTCAGAAATTTCAAAATAGTGGTTTTTAAAGATCTGGGTCCATATCATTGGCAGAGGTTCAGATTAAGCTGAAACTATTTGGGAGAGCATAGAAATAAGATATGGAAATAAACCATTAAGGAACTAAATAATCCTATGGGAATTGGAATGGGGATGTTGAAATAGGCCAAAATCCACTATTTTAGGCCATTTGTTTTAAATTTTTGAGATTTTCAGAGGAGGAAAAGTGACCCTAGATGACAAAAATAGAAACTTTTATTTACTCAACATTTTATATAATCATAAATACAAACAAATTTGGTTTAGTGAAAATTTTCTAAAAATGCACCGATTGCAAGATAGTCAGTTTTGCTAAAACTTCTAAGTCTAGAAAAATGGGTGAAAAATGACAAAGTTGCAAATTCGATATTATTGCATTTTTTGACTGGATCATCAACTTGAAAATATGATAGTTGTTATAAATTCCTTTTCATTATTATTATCTATTTCTCATAAAAAAAATTCTCTATTTCCTAACATATTTTCTTCTGTAGCTGGCATAAGTTGGCATTTCAATAAAATTGCACCAGTGGAGAAAATGCACAAAAGGGGTGAAAAAGGCTTTTTCAGGAAGCCATAAATTTTAGCTCAGAGATTATATTGGGGCATGGGTATAGTAGTTGGAAATATGATTCAGAGGAGAATAACCTTGAATTATTATAATTTGGAGAATGATGGTATATTTCTTCATGAATTGAGCAGAAAAAGGACATGTAGCATTATTTGACAAAATTTCTATAATATGCATAATTCTAACAAAATGGTTGCTTGGACATTTTGTATAATTAGGAGATAAAAACATATAAGTTCAATATAAGAATGCATATGTTGTACATGGAGAAATGATAGGGATCCTCCATTCATGATAAAGAAGCCAAAGGTCAAAATATCAGTGTTTGTAATGTAGAGACTGAATCAAATGGGCACAAGAGCATAAGGAAACAAGAAACATTAATAGAGATTGCGAGAGCTTGAGAATATAAGTGAAAATTTACAAAGAATACAATGAGAGGTTGATGATAGAAAAAAATAAGATAAATTATCAAGTGATGCAAAGCCTAAATCAGTTGCATAGGCAAGCAATGAATGGATCAGACTTGAGGCAAGAGGAAGAAGGAAAATATAATGAAAGAAGAAATAACTATAGAAGATAGGAGCATTCAAGAAGCACTAGTATAATGTATAGAAATCACTCACCTCCTTACTCAGCAAAGAAATTTCGTCCATCTGAAGACTCCATAAGCAGTTTAGAAGAGTCTCTTGTTAGACACCAAAGAAGAAGACATGATTAGACAGTTTGCAAGGAGAGTTGAGGAAGTTTAAGCTGCCATCCTTTGATGGTGAAAGATAAATCGAAGATGATGCTAAAGCATGGTTGTTGGGAATCAAGAAGTATTTTCAGTTGCACAACTACTCATTTAACCTAGAATCCAAAATTTCCACATACCATTTGCATGGAAAAGATGTTATGTGGTGGGATCAGTTGAAGCAAATTGAGCACATTAATGAGACTAGGATCACTTGGAAGTAGTTCAAGTGATATTTTCAGAAGGACTATTTTTCAGAGCACTTTTATGAAAAGAATATGCAAGAACTCTTTGAACTAAGGTTGGGAAGCATGACCATGATAGAATATGAAAATAAGTTCTTGGAATTGTTGAAGTATGTAGGATTTATCAAAGATGAAAAAGTGAATATATAGAGGTTTTTGAGTGGATTGCCATCCTTTAATAAGGAAAATATTTAGTATGATTATTCTAGGACTTTGACAGAGACCATTAGAAAGGCCAAGTACCTATATGAGAAAAGCAAGGGTAGATAATCCATGCAAAAATATTGGAAGGATAAGAAGAAGGGGAAATCTGATGAGAGGAGGAAGAGATTCAAACCTCCTTTCAACAGAAACAGTCCAAAAACAAATCAACAAGATCAATCTGCTAAAGATGAATCCAAGAAGGAAGACTCCTTGGGAAAAAGAGGAAAACCGCCAATCCAATGTTGGGGGTGCAAAGAAAATCACCTATACAAGGATTTCCCTCTTAGAGGAGATAAAGCGAAGACTATGCACAACATCCAAGAGGATACAACAGTATAAGACATGGGTAGAATATATGCAGCCTTAGAAGATTGACAAGAAGAGTACAAATCTAGTATGATTGAAGTAGAAGGTAAGATCATTAATCAACATGTTACTATTTTAATTGATTCAGGAGTAACCCATTGTTACATTAATCCTAAAATAGTGGATAGATTACATTTGGAGAAAATCAATCTTGAGAAATCAATTTTGGTTCAACTAGCCACTGGAACCAAAAGAAGGATCAATGAGATGGTAAAAGGTTGTCCAATAAGTCTTAATGGAGTAAGTACTAATGTTGATTTGAATATCATCCCATTAGGATCTTATGATATCCTAATTAGAATGGATTTTTTGGACAAACATCATGTTGTCATAGATTGTCATAATAAGACATTTACATGTCTTGATGAAGAAGGAAAACAAAACATTGTGAAAGGAATTCCAATACCCATTTCTATAAGGGATATGTTAGCCTTATAGTTGAAGAGATGTTTTAGGAAAGGATGTCAATTGTATGGAGCTCATATGGAAGAGCCAGAAAATACAAAAGGTCCAATCCTTGAATATTTTTCAGTATTGCAAGAGTTTGAAGATGTATTCCAAGATATACCAGGATTGCGACCAAAGAGGGAAATCCATTTCTCTATTGATTTAGTACCATGAGATGGCCCAGTATCAAAAACACCTTACAAAATGAGTACACCTGAATTGAAAGAATTACAAATGTAGTGGGAAGAATTGTTGAAGAAAGGGTACATACTCCCAAGTGTTTCACCTTGGGGAGCACCAGTACTCTTTGTAAAAAATAAGGATGGAATATTGAGGTTGTGTATTGAATTTAGACAACTGAATAAATCCAAGGTGAAGAATACATGCCCTCTACCTAGAAATGATGACCTCTTTGATCAATTAAGAGGAGAAAAGATATTTTCAAAGATAGACTTGAGATCTGGATACCATCAGGTAAGAATCAAGGAAGAAGACATTAGTAAGACAACCTTTAGAACCAGGTATGGACATTATGAATTTTTGGTGGTGCCATTTGGACTGACCAATGCACTAGTTGTCTTATGTGCTTAATGATTGAAATATTCAGAAATTATCTTTATAACTTTGTCATTTTGTTCTTGTATAACATACTTATATTCTAAGTCCGAGGAAGAGCATGAACATCACTTGAGGTTGGTGTTGCAAGTTTTGAGGGAACATCGTTTGTATGCCAAGCTTAGTAAGTGTTCTTTTTACCAAGAACAATTCCATTATTTGGGTCACATTATTTCAAAAGAAGGTATAGTAGTAGACCCAGAGAAGGTTGAAGCCATTAGAGGATGGCTAGCACCCAGGAATGTTTCAAAAATCAGATCTTTTATGTGATTAGCCAGATAGTACAGGAGGTTTATAAAAGGATTCTATAAGATTGCTCATCACATCACTTCATTACAAAAGAAGGGAATTAAGTTTGAATGGACAACAAAGTGTGAAGATAATTTTAAATTGTTAAAGGAATTACTTACGAGTGCACCTATTTTAAATATTGTTGACCCAAATGAGAATTTTGTGATATGTACAAATGCATGCAAGGAAGGAATTGGTGGATTCCTCACTCAAAATGGACATGTCATTGGTTATGATTTGGAGCTTGCTTCCATAGTTTATGCATTGACAATGTTGATGCATTATCTCATGGAAAAAAGATTTGAATTAAGGACAGACCATAGTGGTCTGAAATATATTTTTGAACAACCAACTTTGAATGCCAGGTAAACAAGATTGTTGGAATTTTTAAGTGAGTGTTGGTGAGGAATTGATCAGACCAAGGTCCTTCTTAGGTTACCAACAAAAGGCATTGAGTATTCTAGAGTGTTGGCATTTTTATCTTCTCCGAAGAGAATAAGTCTCACCTGAAGTGCAACCAAGATAGAAAAATAGGGAAGGGCAAAGAGAATACTTAGGTGGGTTCCAAAATCCTCAATATTAACCATGATCTTGCGCAAGATAGGATAACCACAGAACATATTTGAATACGTTCATATTGGAAATAAAGATACTCAAGTTGAGAAATCATTTGTACCTAGAGACAACATATTGATCTTATTAAGCATAAAGAAGGATTGTAAGGATAAAAATCATAATCATGCACACAAAATGACACAATAATTTCAAAATTTTAGGTCCTTCTTTATATATTATCAGCAGAGCTTCTCAGATACAATCTCAGAGATACAAATTAGTACTTTGCTACAAGCTTATGGATCTGGACTCATGTCACAGAGATCTAACTACCCTTTTCCCCAAAATGTATACAAATCACAATCACGGAACCTTTTCTCAATTACACCCAATCATACTCAATGATAAAATCCAACCCAACAACAACCCTTTTAAAATAATATTCATCTCATATATATGTTGAGTGGGATATTCTAGATTTTGGCTTTGCATGCTTTCTTCTTCTTGTTCTGTTGTAACTGTTTTTTCCTTGTTTGTGTTGCGTTTTCCCTTTTCGCAACTGATTTTTGTTTCTTTACTTTTCTCCACTATCCAGATTCTTATGTAGCTTGTGCAAATCATTTTTGACCAAAATTGGGACTATACTCCTTCTTGCGCAATATTCAAACCAAAAATGAAGGGCCCAACAGGATCCGACCACAAGCCTTGACTCGCCCTTGAGTCAAGTACTTGGCTCTTTCGCAGCTTCTAGGAGTTCCTATTGCTTCCCTTTGTCCTCCTTCTCCATTTTTATTTCATCATATGCTTGCGCTTTCTCCTTTTCTACCTCTTAAAATGAAGGGCCCAACTCTGGGACCAACTCTAAGGCCCACTTCTTGACTTCTTGGAAACTCCCAATTTTATCCTGCCACTTTCTAGCAAGGAGTGAGGCTTCAGCGACAAATTGTTGAGTCACATATGTGATACATCCTTTAGGCTTGGATGTAGCCAGAGAGTTCCATTCAGAGTCGGTTGTAGCATCTACCTGATGCATTTTCATGTACATTGTCTGAACGACAGGTTGAAATTTGCGCATCTCTTTCTTGGCTACGGATTGTGCTTCAAACAGAGAATTCAACTCATTGTCTGCTTGTTGGATTTGATTGAATTTCTCATGTTGCTCTAGTAGGTCCATGGTGACCGCAACTTCTTTATTGAGCAACTGGGTTCTTGTGCACACCTCCTCCAAAGTTTGGTTACGCCTTGCCATAATTCTCATCTAGTCGCTCACTTCATGAAATATCTTTGTGCACTTGGTTGTGCACTTGTGTAGTGTTGCTCGAGCATTGTTTCCTTCCAACGCTACCTTCTCCATATGCTCCTGCAACTTCCAAGGTTGTTTTTCTACTTCATGTTGACTTTCCCACAATTGTACTTCTAGATTCTTTGCACGAATGGCCAGTTGTGACCATGCTCCTTGTAGTAGACCTATTTTATGCTCAGGTTCTCCTACAGCACTTGATTCTGGTAATTTTGGTGCTACCTTCCTTATTTATAGCCAGGCTTCAGCAATCCTCTCCTGGACGCTTTCCAGTTTCTGCTCCGCCTAGATCTTGGCGTATTCTTCCTATGTTCTACATGCTTGAGAAAGGAGTTCTTCCTCCCATACGAACTATGCATTCCTTTCGACCTGTTGGAGCCTCTGCTTCAATTGATCAGTTGAGGCTCTTATCATTCTGACGAGATTTTTTTCTGGCCACTGTGCAAGGTCAGCGGAAGAAGGGGTGGCGTCCCTCGGTACTCGGACTTGCAGTGGGAGTCCACTGGTTGTTGAATGCTATGAAGGTGTCTTCACCTCCTCTTCTCCTGTCGATGGTCCTGGCGCAAGCCTTAACCTCAGTGTTGATGGAAAGAAAGTTAGTACCTATGTTGTTGCTAGGCAGAGTTGTAGCAACTCTGCGCACTGCTGTGGGTTTTGGAGGACTAGCTCCATTTGTTCCTGCATTGATGTTATGCTCTGGCCTCATGTCGTATCAGGTTCCTACTGAACCTTTAGTATATATGCTTCTTTCTGGGCCTCAGCTTTCAGGGTTTCACTTTTTCCAATAGCACCCTCAACCTTGGTCATTGAGGAAGTGCGTTGAGGACTGAGGACTTGCACCTTCGTCACTGTTTGCATCTTCGTCGAAGACAGCATGTCCTGAATTGGCACAAAGGGTATAATATGTTGGTTTTGGGATTTAGGGTTTGGCCCAGTGAGTTGTAGCCTCTATTCAGGTATTTGTGGGTTTGGACTAGTGAGTTCTGGTCTCTTCTCGGGTATCTCTGGGTTTGGACTAGTAAGTTCTGGTCTTTTCTCGGGTATCTCTAGGAGATCCAACTGCATGGGTTCTGGTTCGATGGTTTGGGATGGAATGGCAGTTTATTGAGGTTGCGACTGGGGTTGTGGTTGCGATGGAGGTTGTTCAAGGATGATGGTGGTGGATGCAGTGGTGTCAGGCTCAAGGTCATATTGGATATCTATATTATGGGTTTCTTGAGTCATTGAGCAAGTGCGAGGAATGGTGGATGAAATGGGTTGGGGTTTCAAAACCTTTCTTGGGGAGATCCACGTGTTGAGCTTCTTAGCCATCAGCTCTGTGATGAATGCATCGCTGATAATTTCGTTGACATCCTTACCTACCAATATAGCTTTCTCCGGAAGTTGCGGGAACATGGGTAATGTTCTCTTATTGCGCTCCAGCAGCTACGTCTCTTCCTCTTCGTCGGAGTCTGTCTATAATGGGGATTATTTCTTCTGTACCTACAGGCCCGAGCTCGATCCTACCCCTGCTTCTTGACCCCTCTTCTTCAGAAGCTCCTTAGGCAGAAGGTAATGCATCCCCGACTTGCATGGGTTGTGTTTTACTCCAGTTCATGACATAACCTCCTTGTTGAAGGCCTCCTCATCTAAGTAGAATGGCAGCATGCATGAGTGGACATCATCTCATTTGGAATACCTTGGCCATGCGAATGTATGGTGTCGGTTCATGCTGAATGCAATGTTCTGCGTGTTGCAGTTGATCAATTCCTGTGGAATGCGCAACCTCTGAGTTGCGTCCAGCAACCTATTGTACCATTTGGAGAACTTCATGTTGTTGAAGGTGGTATTATTTGAGTCTGACCTTGAGTGCCAAGGCTCGAACATCTTTTCCAACCACCCCTTATCTATTGGAAATAGTGGTCTTCCTGTAGGAGGCGTCCACTTCATCATTGCAAACACAACCAATAATTATTCGTAGGTGAAAGTTCCATCCTTATCATGTGCTTCCTTGCAAGCCACCAAAAGTTCCTCCAGTAAATAACTGCACCAGTTAAATACAGTGCCATTGGAACAAAATTCTTCCACTGATACAACATCCAATGTACACTCTCCTTTGTAATAAGATCTCATGACCTTGCTAGCAATTACATAGCAATCGATCCTGACCATCATGGGTAGAATGGGGTCAATATTGGTTGTGTGCCCCCCCCCTCCTCTGTGTATGTAATCGCTCATATAGATTGGGTTCCCCCTTCTTCTTTCCATGCTTGTTTGTACCCTGGAAACCTTTGGAAACATCCTCACCTTCGATGGATATTCTAGTAAGTTGTTGGATGTCCTCTGCTTGAAATGGATACCTCTTATCCAAAAACAGGCTTCTGTTGTGTACCCTACTAATGAGAAACTCGGTACACCTCACAACTTCTCCAGTGGTGCTGAAACCTAGAAATTCCTGGAGGTTCATTATTGTAGAGATAAACAGGTTGATGAACTCAGGATTTGGCATGAACTGCATACCTCCCAACTCATCCAGTGCGACACTCTAAAAGACATCAATGTTCATCTATGGGGATAGAACCTGGTTTGTCAGATCAAGGTTGAGGAGCTTGACTTGCTTAACCTTCCCTTTGAGATCTCCCACGATCTCGACCTAGGGGTCACAAGGCTCGTCTAGTACTGCATCCTTCAAAATGAAATTCTACTCCATGTAGCTCTCGGCATGGTGAGTCTAAATTGTCAAAAACTTCAACAGGCTAAACGAGGATTGGGGATCCCGACTGAGGGCCGAGGGAATTCACAGGATGGCTCACAATTCAAAATTCGCAAATCGCTAAGTTCTCTTTGGAAAACAATGCATCCTACACCGAGTTTTCAGAGCCTTAAACTCAGGCTTAGCTGGCAAGTTCTGTAATAATTGCTAAGCATATTCATCATTACCCTATAGACTCAACTTGGATATAATTTGTCTGATGGGACTGGTTAATGGGGTAAATCTATTGGGTGATCTCAGAATTTACTTGGCAAGTTGGTCAAGGACGTAGCCGATTCCAAACCTTACCGTTTAACAGATGAGAATCTTGGTGCGAATATCGATGGCATCTTCGCATGTCACGGCTTTGTGGTTTAACAGAATTCAGACAGGTTATTGTAGCGATAATAAAGGCTATGAATGGATTGGGTTCATGTGGCACATGGACTCGGATTCTGGCAGGATTCACTCTTCCTTCGACCACAAAGGGGTCCCCATCATATTAATAATTGTCATTAATGGGTTGATGACTCTTCTAATCCTACATTGTTGAGTAAGTAGTTCTACATAAAAACAACACTTAGACAAAAAAATGAACTACATGTCGTGGCACAACAATGCACTATTCGACTTTATTAACTGAATTCACACACATTGCAAAATAAACTCAAATATAACTACTATACATGCTCCTTTGGACTAGATAAATAGTCCTTTAGCTCAGTTCTGATAAATATAGGGTTTCAGGCAAGCATCATTCACTCATCCTGGTCGTAGCATACCATCCAGTTGCATGAGTCTGATTTCCCCAGAAGGTTGAATATCCGCAACTATAAATGGTCCCAACCAATGCATGTGCAACTTGCCTAGATGTTTTTGGTATCGAATGTCATAAAGTAGGACCTTTTCTCCTTGCACAAATTCTTTGGTCTTGATGTGTCTGTCATGCCAAGATTTATGCCTTGCTTTCTCAATTGATTGATGGAAGTCTGCTAAAAACTTGGTCTCTTCAATTTCTTGTAATTCCATAATCCTCTGTGAAACTGATTCATCCTCTGACATGTGTAATCTATACAATATATAATCTTGGAGTAATGAATTATGAAGGTACCGCGGCCTCTTTCCCATAGACTAGCTGGAATGGAGTATACATGTGGAGTCTTTGTGGTTATCGTGTAAGCTCATAAAACTGTTGGAACTCTGTCATCCCAATCCTCCCTGTTTGTGCAACAAACCTTCTTTAATCCCCTCTCCAGAATATTCTTAAATGCCTCTATTGTTCCATTGGCTTGTGGATGGTAGGGGCTACTTTTATAATGTTGGATCAAGAACTCTGTTGTAACCTTTGCTATTGTACTACTAATAAAATGACCACCCCAATCACTGGTCAGACTCCTAGGACATCCAAACCGAGTGATAATATTTTCAAAAATGAACCTAGCAGTAGTATCAGTCGAACAATCTTGGACAGTTGTTTCCTCATCCCAACGTGTAAGGTAATGAGTTGCGGTAATAATATGCATGGCCTTTGAATAGTTAGTTATGGAGTTGATCGGCCCAATGAATTCAACCGCCCATTTCTCAAATTCTTATAGAGCTCGAATTGGTTGAAGAGGCAATTCATCTCGTTGTGATGGCTTTCCCACTCTTTGAAAGACGTCGCAAGATATAGCATATACCTTTGCATATTTGAAGAGCGTGGCCCACCATAGTCCGGCTTGGAGGACTTTCTGCGCAGTGGCCTTTCCTCCCACATGACCTCCCGCAAATCCACTGTGGCACTCCCACAATATGTCTTGGCTTTCATGATCTAAGACACATATCCTAAGGATACTATCTAGTCCCAGCTTATAGGATTTCCCTGCAATCAATTGATAGTCCATTGCTCTAACCACCATATGGAGTTTCTAAGTTGAGGAGTACATTTCTTGGTGGGCCCCTATACTTAAGAAGATTGTTATGACTTCCAGGTATTCTGGTATGGCCTCAACGCAGAACAGTTCTGCATCTAGGAGCTGATAATCTACTACTCGGCCATGTTTTCCTGACTCTAATATAGATAGGTGATCAGGCCCTACGTTTCATCTTCTAGGTTTAATGATTACCTCAAATGAAAACTCTTGAAACAATAACAACCATCGATAAATTCTTCCTTCCAGAACAGGCTTGTTAACTATATATTTTAACGCGGAATGATCAACAAAGAACTTAAAATGAGAGCCTAACAAATAATGTCTAAACTTTTGCAGAGCGTAAATCATAGCTAAACCTTCCCTTTACGCGGTTGTGTAGTTGCGCTCAACTTGCGACAACTTCCTGCTAGCAAAATAGATAGGATGATCCATGGCTCCATCTCTTGGTTGTGCTAAGATGGCTCCCAGGGAAATACCTGATGGGTCTACGTGCACATGAAATTCGTTTTCCCAATTCGTAAATATCAAAATAGGTGTTGTGCTAAGCTTTTCCTTTAGGATATCGAACATTTTATCACACTCTGGGATCCATTGGAACACTTATGCCTTCTTTAGTATAGTTTCCAGAGGTGCAGTAATGTTTTCATATCTTCTGATAAACATGTGATAGTACCCTGTGTGCCCCAGTGTGGAGCGCAACTGCGTAGCGCTCGTAGGTGGAAGCATGCTCACAATAACCGCAACTTTGGCTAGGTCTACCAATACTCCTTCTCAGCGTACTATGTGGCCTAACAAATTTCCATGTGGCACACAGAAGATAAATTTTCTGAGGTTCAACGATATCTTCAATTATCTACATCTATCAAACATCAGACATAGTAGCGCTACATGTTCCTTGAGCAGATTGTATATCGTCCAATCATCCATATAAACTTTTATAAACTTGTGAATAAATTCTCTGAAAGCTACTATTACAATGGCATCACTAGGGGCGTTCTTTAGGCCAAATGGCATCACTTTGTATGAAAATGACCTCCATTATGTTATGAATGTGGTCTTCCTTTTGTCTTATTCAATAATCCTTACTTGGTGATACCCTGAAAATCCATCTATAAATGAGTAAGATTATTTCCCCACAACCAGTTCTAGCACCTCATCAATAAAAGGTGTTGGTAAAGGGTCATGCACACAGGCAGAATTAAGGATTCTGTAGTCTACACAGACCCTAATGTCCTATGTGATTTTCTTGCTCTGAATGACTATTGGGCTAACCCATTATGCTTCTTCCACTGTGAAAATGAGTCTATCTTCCAGCATCTTGTCTATTTCCCTCTTAACCTTCTCTTTCACTCTGGGGTTAAGGCGATATAGTCTATGACTTGCATGTTTTGATCTTGGTTTTAGTTCAATTTTCATCTCTCCCATAGCTCCTTTAATCCCTTTTAGCTCTGAAAATGTCTTTGGGAACAAGTCCTCATACTCTCGCAACAGGCTATGTATTTCTTGGCTAGTTTGCTCATCTCAGTAATCTCTTACCATAGCTATCTTAAGTTGCTTTGTATTTCCTATGTTGACTTTATGCAACGTCAGTGGATAGTTATAAGAACAATCAGTTTGGCTGGGTATGATGTTCTATATTTCTCTGATTCCTTTTGTTTCCTTAATGGCTAAGTTTCTCAATTCTTCTAAATCATCTAGACTTTTCAAATCCTTCTCAATCTTATAGCATTCTATAGGTCTCTTGTCCAAGTCTAGGTGAAGGTTAGATTGAAGTGCTTGGCTATTCTTTGCACATACCACTAATTCTAATTTCAGTTCACTAGTATCTGTAAAAAGGAATTCTTTAATTCTTTGCAGGACTACTTTAAGCTAAGGGTACTTACTTGTAAATGAGAATTGTTTTCAAAATTAATCTGCCAACATTTTCTAGTCGTTGGTCTGTCTTTTGGTTTCTTCATGCACGTACCAAGATTTCAGAAGTAGATGTAGTTAATGGGGAAATACTTGAACCCACAAGCGAGATGGTATTTTCGCAACTTGCCATTGTCTTACGCATTGTTCAATATGTACTTTAGGATCAGACTATCAATTGAACAATTGCGTAACTTGGAAATCCATCTGCACCTCTGATTCCAGTTGCACCTTATTTTGAAATATATATCAGATAGCTTGCTTCACATCATCCTAGTTGTCAACTAAGGCTTTGTGATTAGTCCACCATATGGCAGGGGTGTCCTGGAGGGTTAAATCAAGCACTGAGATCCTTTGGTCCTCCTCTATCTTTTCTTTCATGCTGACCAGAAAACTGTCAAGTTCTGAGGTACCATCATATATCGGGTGTTCTCTGACCTCATTTCCAACCCATCTGGTTGCTCTGAAATTTGTGCATCTTCTTGAAAATATTTCGTATGAACCTTGTTTCCAACTGTCAAAGGACAATTCTGAATCTTCGTCTGTTGATTGTATGCTCCTCCAACTTACTGATCCATCGGCAGTAGAATTTATGTAGTCTTCTCTCGTTCCTTTTGTTACAATGTACAACTGATCCAATTCTTCTCCCTCCATATTGTTTTCTATTGTCTCTGTGTATCGAGGGCCTACAGACAGATCCAAGGGTTGAACTACTTTTATTCCATCTACCTCAAATGTCATGGTGTCTTTATTTATGTCAATCACCACATAGTTTTCATAATCCCAATCAATACCAAGTAGTGAAGGATAAGGGTCCTTATCCCCCATGATTTTGATCACCTCAAAATCAGTTACAGACTTCACTCCCACAACATCTATTTCCACATTCTCCAGTCTTCCTATTGGAAAATTACAATATTGATTGGTCATTCTTAGTTGGGTTGGGGAATATGTCAACTGGGGTTTTCCTAAAGCTTCCCAAGTCGTTTTAGGAAGTATATTGACATCAGATCTTAGCTCTAACATAACATCCTTAATCTCAAACTCATCTAGTTGGGATACTAATATAAACTCTTTTCTAGTCTGTAATTTTCTTCTCTACACCCTCTGAGTATTCTTCTCAGGAAGATTAGTCCTTATTCTCATTTCTAGAGATTGTTCAGTTCCTAGGACTAGGTATAGTGCATTACACAACTTTTCTATCAACTGGTCATTCCCAAGAATATCAGAAAATAACTAAAACCAAAGTTCAACTACATTTTTTGTTTACTCAAGTTGTCTTATTGGGACTACAGGGTTTCTGGGCACATGGGGTGAAGCAGGGACTTTCACAATCCTAGGGTAAACGATAGGCTGAGGGGGTTTTTATTGCATCTCAGGGCTAGGGATATTCTGAAATACTTCTATCGAATTTTTAAAGAATAGATTATGTTTCAAAGGATCATACCTGTCCTCCTTAGGTGGTGCTTTCTATATTTGAGGTAAATTGTCAGCATCTGTGCCAATCTTTTCTCCTCCTCGAGTAAATATATTAAGGTTGGGAAGTTTTCCCCTAATAAATATTTTTATATCTAAACTGATGAGATTAGTTCCTCGTTGACGTACCCAATCTTCCCATTTTGAAATTAGTTCTAGGCAGTCTTCAGTTGTGTGCCCATTGGTCCTGCAGTGAGAGCACCATGGTCACCTTGGATGAGGAATATCTCTATCCATGTGGCCTTCATCAACACATTTGTAGCATCTACTTGGTCCTCTTCCCCATGTTCTTCCTCCTCTGAAGTCTCCTCCAACTCCACCTCCTTGACCTCCTTCCGGTCCCTGAGGGGTTTCATTCACCCTGAATGATGTTTGATCTAGTCTATCTGCAAGTGCATCCAATGCTCTACACTTATTGGTATCATGTGTGGTAGATGCGCAAAACTCACAGTGCACAGTGTTCGGTATTGTTGAATACTTATAAATAATGGGGCATTGTTTTGGCCCATGCCCATGGATTCGAAAAATCTCGCAATACTCAATTGACGGTGCTTCTTGATTACCTAGAAAAACATGATATGGGGTTGGGGTATGGAATGGAAAATTTGTGGATACTTGTACAACTCCTCCCGTGGGTCCTAGTGAGGGTCCCATCAGATTCTGAGGAGGTCCCATTCCCCTCATTCATGGACATTCATTCACCAAATTTCCTTATGTGTAACATCTGGTACACTAGACTTACATTCATCTTGGTCTAGGTATCATCAATTATTGAATCTTATCTGTAAGCATTGATATTTTCCCTTGTAGTTTCACCGAATTTTCATCTGTTGGGGGTTTGGTCACTCTCAGGATCCCTGCATATCCTTCCATGGTTTCAATATTCATTGATTGTTCCAAGGAATATGTTAAGGTGGTTATCCATTGTTGCGTTAACAGAATCTGTGTCAGAGGTAGTGATCCCTGGATATACCATTCTCTTTGATGTTCCTCATGGATCAGATCTGCTAACCTCACTATAGCATCTTTGAACTTCTAGCTATATTCCTAGACCGATTCACCTTTCCTTTGATGAATCTCACACAACTTAGACACATCTTGTTGTTCTGACTGAGGTAACTTAAATTACACTATGAACTTTGTTCATACTTGGTCTAGTGTGAATGCTTGACGTTGCACTCCTGGTACTCCTTGCTCAATGGCCTTCATGTACCATTTGAGAGAACGACCTCTCAAGGTAGTCTGGAACTCAACCAATTTATTCGCATCCAGAGTCCCTCTGAACCTCCAGATTGCTTTGCCTAAGAACCAATGTTTCTCAACATCCTCGTCTCCCTTACCCTATAATTTTGGGTATTGAGCAATCTAACATCCCGCGTTACAAGCCATTGTTTATCTTACTGCTCCTACCAAGATAAATCCTAACAGTCTCGGTTGTGATCTACCATGGGATCCTAATATCCTCCCAGTATTCACGCTTCCCGATTGTGACTGACTAAATAACTGTAATGGAACATGAATAGGATAATAAGGTAGTATATATTTTACCACATGTATATAAGACACTTCGGGTATGGGTGATTCAGGGTTGGTTCCACTGGCTTCATGGCGGGTTTCATTGATCTAGGGGTTCTCATTATCATCCTATGGAGCGGTTTCTTCAGTCGGATTCCTGATCTTTCCTGGCATTGGGGATGAATCTTCTCTTTATTCTTCAAGATCCATTTCGACTTCCTCTTCTTGTACTTCTACACCTTCTTCTTCTTGTCCACTCTCTTGGGGAATTATTTCTCTCTGCGCTTCTCTCTCATTTAATATTTCACTGGACAGCCTTTCTTGTCTTCTCATCTTTCACAACTCTTCCATCTTTCCTTCCTCTACTTCTTCTTGTCCTACTTCTTTCTGCAGCTTCTCATACTATTTTACGGTTTTCTTTATCTTATCGTGCCACCACTTCTCAACTATGGCAGATCTTTTCAAGGCTCACTCCTCTCTTGAGTCCATTTCTTGTTGCTCCCCCATTTTTCAAAGAACCTCTCCCATCTCTCAGGCCATGACTGCACCCCAAACTCACCCCACCACAAGAGAGGGTGTTTACACTACCATTTCAGTTGGGGACATAGTCAGCATCCCCTCCTCCATCAAGAAAACCTTAATCCACAGGGGGATTTCTCTCAACAGTCTTCCCCTTGCGTCTTTCTTGAAATCCGCTTCTGCTCGTGAAAACGATTGGTGGTTCTCAACTGCAAACTCGATAATGTATCCTTTTAATGTGGTATTGACCCATAAATTGATCGCTCGCGTTACCAGACGATCCAGCCAATGAAGTGTTGTGATATTTTTTGTATCCCAAGCGTAGGTCTTCTTGACTCATTCTTGGAATTCCAGAGATTCTTCAAGCCTATCTATCCAGTGGAAAATTTATTCCGGGAACTTAACCCATAATATATCGTACTGGTCACTCGATCTTTCTGAGTAAAAGACAAACTCTCGTGTATTTTTCATAGATTTTCCTCTCACCTCCACTTCTTTCCATATGAAGGCGTCACAATTTCTCTCCCACCACTGGTGAATATCAGATCTCTGAATCCACAGAAGAATTCTCCCTACAGGTTCCTTTTTAACACAGGGCCCAGCAACGAAACCATTTTGTTGGAGCGAAATTGATCAGACCAAGGTCCTTCTCAAGTTACCAACAAAAGGCACCGAGTAGTCTAGAACATTGGCATTTTCATCTCCTCCGAAGAGAAGAAGTCTCACCTGAAGTGCAACCAAGATAGAAAGATAGGGAAGGGAAAATAGAATACTTATGTGGGTTCCAAAATCATCAAGATTCACCATGATCTTGCGCAAGATAGGATAACCACAAAAAACATATGAATACGTTCATTTTGGAAATAAAGATACTCAAGTTGCGAAATCATTTGTACACAGAGACAACATATTGATCTTATCAAGCATAAATAAGTACTGTAAGGAGACAAATCATAAGCATGCACACAGAATGACATAGTAATTTCAAAATTTTGGGTCCTTCTTTCTATATTATCAGCAAAGCTTCTCAGATACAATCTCATAGATACCAATCAATGCTTTGTTACAATATTATGTCTTTGGACTCATGTCATAGAGCTCTGACTACCCTTTTCCTCAAAATGTATATAGATCACAATCACAAAAGCTTTTCTCAACTACACCCAATCATACTCAATGCTAGATGTGAACCAAACAACAACCCTTTTACAATAATATGCATGTCATATATAGGCTGAGTGGGATCTTCTGACTTTGGGATCCACATGTTTTATTGTTCTTGTTCTATTGTAACTTCTTTTTCCTTATTGGTGTTGCGTTGTACCTTTTCACAATCAATTTATGTTTCTTTACTTTTCTCCATTGTCCAGCTTCTTCTGTAGCTTGTGCAACTTATGTTTGACCAAAACTGGGACTGTAGTCCTTCTTGTGCAATATTCAAACCAAAAACGAAGGGCCCAACAGTGAGTATGACTTTGAAATCAAAAATATTAAAGGAAAAGAAAATAAAGTTGTTGATGCACTCAGTGGAAGACTACATCTCACGCATGTGACAACTATTAGTATGCATCAGTTGGATTTAAAGAGTGGAATTTTAGATGTTGTTGTTACATATGAGAATTACCTATAGGTAAAAGAAAGTTTACAACAAGAAAATATACAACAGAAAATTAAGAGTATGAGATTAAGGAACATGGATTACTTATGCATAAGAATAGAATTTATGTTCCTAGAAGAAATGCATAATGTTCCATGTGTCCAACATCCTGGTTACCAAAAAACAATTGCAGTAGTAAGAAGTCAATTCTTTTGGCCAAGAATGAAGAAGGAAATTGTTGATTACATTGTTAGATGTATGGACTATCAGAGAGTGAAGGTTGAGCATAGATACCCAATGGGTTTGCTACAGCCATTTCCAATTCCAGAGAAGAAATGAGAAGTGGTAACCATTGATTTTAAAACTAAATTTCCCAGGACAACAAGGAAACATGATTCCATAATGGTAGTTGTGGATAAATTGATAAAGGATGCTCATTTTGTCCCCATAAAGATGACTCATACACCAAATAATATTTCATAAATTTACATGAGGGAAATTTCTAGGTTGCATGGGATACCTAAGGAAATTGTTTCAGATAGAGACACAAAGTTTACTTCAAATTTTTGAAGAGGATTATTTAAAGGATTTGGTACAAATATGAACTTTATCACAACATACCATCCACAATTGGATGTGCAGATAGAAAGAGTCAACCAAGTGATTGAGGACATGTTGAGAATGTATGTGATAAATAAACCATCTAAGTGGGAAGACTACTGCATTTGGTTGAGTTTGTCTATAATAATGGGTATCAAACTTCATGAAGATGAACCCATTTGAAGCTTTGTATGGTAGAAAATGAAATACTCCAGTGAGTTGGGACAACCCAACAGATAGAGTTGTACTTGGGCCAAAATTTCTAATGGATATGGAAGATTAGATGGTTAAAATTAAGCAAAATTTGAAGGCAGCACAAGATCGAAAGAAGAGTTCTACAGATAAGAACATGAGAGCTACAGAATTTAAAGTGGGAGAGCATGTTCTTTTGAAAGTAAATCCCAAGAAGATCTCATTGAAGTTGGGAAGTTGTACAAAGCTAGCAGCCAGATTCTGTGGTCCATTTGATATATTGGAAAAAATAAGGTCGATTGCATGCATGCTTACATTGCCCGCTTCCATGAATGTGCATAATGTATTTCATGTGTCTTTGCTAAAAAAGTATGTGCATGATCCTAACCATGTTATTGATTGGAATTTGATCCAGGTGGATCCAAAAGGAGACTTTCAGGTCCAATCAGTGCACATACTAGACATAAAAGTCAAAATTCTCCAAAATCGAGTCATAGAATTGGTAAATATTCAGTGGACCTGCTACGGTTATGAAGATGCTACTTGGGAGCATGAATATGTCATGCAAGTAGAGTACCCGCAACTTTTTGAAGAATTTTGAAATTTTGATTTTTGTTTTGTATATGCATTGAGGACAGTGTCGAAATAAGGGGGAGGGGAATGTAATACCCCGTTTTGAGTCCCCCGAATTAAATAATGTGTTTTTTTAATTTTATGGAAGGTGAGAGCACCAAACAATTAAAAGAGGTTGGAGTTCCTAGGAAATGTAATGCTTTGATCTTTGTTAATAATAAAATACATCATTGGCTTCCAGACAAACAAGGACAACAGTTATATGGGGACATAATTCCACGAGAGAGGGGACTTAAGGGGATAAGTATTTTTATTATTATTTGTATTTACCCATAATTGTTTTAATTGAGAGAAGTGGTTACATGAGCTTCTTTGGGAAGGCCATGTGGCTCTTGATTTCCAAGTAAATATATAAACCTATCTTTGGGTTGTTTGGAGGTTCACTCATTTTTCATTGTTTTACACTCTTAATTATGTTCACTCTCCATTCACTCTTTCACTCATTCATTTATCCCTCATTCATTCTTGATGCAGGAGAAAAAACCCTCCCAAACCAAATCCAAAATCTCAAAGTTTCCAGAAGGTGATGTGGTTGCAAGAGGATGCGATTTTCCTCGATATTTGTGTAAACTGATAGGGTTTGTTAATGATTGATATGTATTTGTTGTTTTGAGAAATTTGTTGAGAACAGATTGGATCTGAGGAATTATTTGATCCTCTTATTGTATTGTATAAATGTATCATGAGGGCATAGTGAAGGGAGGCCAACGTCAATGTAGAATTAGGCCACGAGGGTCAAGCCCATAGACGTTGTATTATGTATCGAGCTCGATTTGTTAATGAGAAATGTATAATTTGGTATATCCTGAGTTTGTGTGTGTAAACCTGTATGATGAAACCCTGTTTAAATTCATGCACATGCGAGTATTGTGTGAGGGATACTTGCAGTTTTGGGTGCAGCAGAAGCATATAAAATCATGTATTCCAGAGAAGGGAGAGATCGACTATCGATCACTAAAAGGATCGACGAGGATCTAATGCTAACCATGGAGTATCGAAAGAAATCATGATCGCCCATTACGGGGAGAATCGAGGACTATCAATTAAGATTGGACTAGTGGAAGACTTCAAAGATGAGCACCATAATGAATCCCGAGGGTGTTGAGCATTAGCAAGAATCCTGCGATGGATAGCCAAGAGCGATGTGAATAGAATGAGAAACATAAAGGAAAAAATGAGGTTTCTATGAACCTCACAGATCGAGATTCTAGATGTGTGTCAGGGTATCGTGGATAAGGAGATTGTTGAGTGTTATCCCTGCCATGGATGAGTGTCCAGTCCATATGTGGGCCCATAACCCACATGTATGAGGATCGGAATTTAATGATCTTCAAGACTCCAAAATTGGTCTTCATCAAGTGGTATCATAGCGGGGAAAGTTTTCTTGCATGAGAGTGAGAATATTTACAACAACCTAGAGCAAGGAGTTCTCAAAAGGTTCCAAAGGATAGAACCAAAGGAATACTCAAAGACCAAGTTCAAGAGAGAAACTTGCTGAGGTATCGTGTAGCAAGGTAGAAGACTTGTTACTGCAGAGGCTTTGTTTCATATCACAGTTGAGCATGAGAAGAAGCTCAGTGTTAGATGGAGTGGTGCACGAGGAAAAAGGAAGACGGGTGTGAAGATGGTGCAACAATGAAGACACGTGATCAAGAGTTCATGGATTTTTTTAACCTTGGGAGTCTGATGCAGAAGAAAAAACCCTCCCAAATCAAATATGAAATCTCGAAGTTTCCAGAAGGTGATGTGGCTACAAGAGGATGTGATTTTCCTTGATATTTGTGTAAACTTATAGGGTTTGTTAAGTATTGATATGTATTTTCTATTTTGAGAAATTTGTTGAGAACATATCGGATTTGAGGAATGATCCAATCCTCTTATTGTAATGTTTAAATGTAGCATGACGGCATAGTGAAAGGAGGGCAGCGTCAATGTAGAATTAGGCCACAAGGGCTAAGCCCATAGATGTTGTAATATGTATCGAGCTTGATTTGTTAATGATTTGGTATATCCCGAGTTTGTGTGTGTAAACATGTATTATGAAACCCTGTGTAAATGCATGTGTGTGTGAGTATTGTGTGATGGAGAGTTGTAGGTTTGAGTGCAATGAAAGCATATGAAATTATGTATTCCAGAGAAGGGAGAGATCGAACATCGATCACTGAAAGGATCGACAAGGATCTAATGCTAACCATAGCATACAGGAAGAAATTGTGACCACCCATTATGAGGAGAATCGAGGACTATCAATGAACACTGGAACAAGAGAAGACTTCAAAGATGAGTGCCATAATGAATCACGAGGGTGTTGAGCATTGGTAAGAAGCCTGCGATGGAGACCTAAGAGCGATGTGAATAGAATGAGAAACGAAAAGGGAAAAATGAGGTTTCTATGAATCCCATAGATCGGGACTCCAAATGTGGGCCAAGGTACTGTGGATAAGGATATTATTGAGTGTTATTGTTTCCATGGACAAGTGTTCAGTACATATGTGGGCCCATAACCCACAGGTCCGAGGATCGGAATTTAATAATCTTCGGTACTCCATAATTGGTCTTCATCAATTCTTGATCTTGGCTTGGGGGGAGGAAAAATGAATTGCGGGAGAGAAGCCATTGTTCGTTGGTTGTAGTGACTACTGGTGTATTCCAACAATGAATTAGTGCATGCCTATTTGAGATGCATTGGTATGAGTTATGTTTTGTTTACAACTGTGAATCATGAGAGTCCCAACATGGAGATTCTTGATCAGATGCACTGGAGCCTTGGAAGGAGGTGGAAAGCCTGAGGGGTTGCGTGGCATATAAGGGAGTCCACTCTCTTCGGTTGTGCGAGATGGAGAGAAGAGAGTTGGTGTACTTTGGATTGTTGTGCGTTGAGAAACCTGTGAGAGCTTGAGTGCTAACTGGTTTGGGAAGTTGAGTGACACCCTATAACCATCCTTGTGGATTGATAGCCCTGGCTCAAGCATGACATGTTGTTGAGACTTGGAATAACAGTGTCTATGGTTGGGTGGAACGTCCTTGGTGTTAAATATAAGTTCTCTATGTCATGTGTTTCTATGCTTGTATATTTATTTCCGCAGTGTATTAATTAATGTCTATGAGATGTGTATATTTAATGTGCCTGCTTGTTGGTTATTGTTGTGAATGGCATGTATAAACATTCATTTATGTTGTAACACAAATCTTTATTATTGCATGTGTTGTTATGGTGTTCTTTCATGCTTCTTTATGAATTAAATGTTATCAGAATTTGAAATCAATTTAGAAGTGAATTTTGAGGTAGCATGGCCAACCTATGGGTGGTTGGGTGTGTTACAAGTCATAAGTAGTCCAAGGACATAGGAATCCAGAAGATGGTTACAGAAGTTGTCGACAATAAATCAAGTGTAACTTTGTATACCGTTGTTTACTTTAATTAAAAATGACTTCACATCTTCTTTCCCTCCCCCAAATTCAATGTTTGTTTTCAGTAATTAATCTCTTTTTGTGTTTGGTCATGGAACTAACTCTCCATATTACTTATTTAGGGTTAGTTATTTCAGTCTTGATTTTGATTTTATCTATCAGTTTGAGGAAGTTTCTTGTCTTCTTGTGTGCAAGTCTTGTAGCTCAGATTGGATCAATGACAAATGGAGCAAAATCAATGTATGAGATTTCGTCTCCAAACAACCGTCGAGACTAGGTATGTCCTCCTTCTAATCAAAAGGTAGTTATGACAAAACCTTGTAGACTCATCTTAGAAATAGGACTGCATTATTCTTTGAATTGATTTGTTATAGTCCACCTTATCTATATGACAACTTTGTTTACAATAATAGGGTGCATTAAGAAAATGATACTTGTATACTTATTTTTATTAAGAAAATGATACGTGTATACTTATTTTTATTCCTTTCATTATGGATGAATTTTCTTTTCTTCTTCATAGTGTTCATATGAAAAATCCTTTATATATAAAGTAATATTTATTTTAATATATATATATAAATTAAGCTTAATATTTATTATTTTGAACATTTTAGTAAATAATCTATAGTTTTTCTATCAATTTTAATTTGAAAAAGAAACACTCGAATATGGCGATGAAACTCGATGGAAAAAATCTCCTTTCATGAAAAGTTGTGCGTCTCAATTCAAAATTGTTACAGGAGAGTGATGATAGGAACATTGGTAGTCGTTGAGGAAAAAAAATCATAAATCATTATAACACTGTGCTTCTTTTTCTAAGTGGCTAGCTAGCTTTAACTTGAATACTCTTTGCATAGTTGCTAACTAGCATTGTTGGCTTATAACTTATTTTAAGGACAAATCTTTATACAAGTTATTATTTCCTATTTAGAGATTCCCATAATTTGTTGTTCATATAAATTTCATTTTTTCGAAAAAAAATCTGTGTAATTTATTATTGTTTTATATAAATGATTGAGAAAAGATCATTACCGGATTCCCATAATTTGTTGTTCATATAAATTTCATTTTTTCGAAAAAAAATCTGTGTAATTTATTATTGTTTTATATAAATGATTGAGAAAAGATCATTACCACTAGTAGAGTGTTTGCTCTTGAGATGTGAAATTCAACTTTTTTTTATTATATCGAGTTAATGTAAAACATGGATTAATAAAAGACATTATACATTTAGGAAAAGAATATGCGGGAATTTGTATCAATATTTTAGTTTTTTTTTTTTTAATCATTATGCATTTTAACATTTAGGAAAAAATGTGCGGGAGTTTGTATCAATATTTTAGTTTTTTTTTTTAATCATTATGCATTTTAATCCTTATGGAATCATCACTTTTGATGTAGGAGGGGTTATGTATTTGAGAATATGAAAATAATTTGATGTTCTCTTTCCTATGGATTTTGGAAATTATGCTATTCATTTATTGAATGAAGGGAAGATAAGGGTGTGAAAAGTAGGGTATTATCTCAAAATATTTTATATATAAATTAGTAATGATTTGGAAATTATGTTATTCATTTATTGAATGAAGGGAAGATAAGGGTGTGAAAAATAGTGTATTATCTCAAAATATTTTATGTATAAATTAGTAATGATAGTAGATAAAGGAAAATCCATGAGAATGTTTTTGGTTTGTTCATAGATTTTGTTATTAAAGGAAATAAAAGAGATACAAGGTAATATTCATTTTTGTTATTATAATTTTAAATGATTTATAATAACATCAACATTGCATTCCAACATTTGTGATGATCTTTTTTGTAATGCACCTTTTTGTAAAAAAAAAAAAAAAAATTATGAAAGAGACATTAATTTAGGAATAAGTATGCCTAATTAAAATGTTAGTTAAAGAATAAGTTTTTTTTAGTTAAAATGTTAGTTAGAGTATAAGTGGGCAAGTTAATGACAATAACACTAGGTTTAAGGCACGCATCATTTTTGTGAATTTTGCACTAACCATAGAATAATATTCTAGGAGTTCGCGAGTTGTGAAGAGTTAAGTCATTCTTCTTAACCAAATGAAAAGAGGAATTATCAATGGCTTTAATTACCATCTTGGTCACTTCTTTAATATGATGATATTTGATTGTCATAATGATAACAAATTCTTTTTTAGAAAAATAGTTTTAATGGAAGGATATATGAATAATTTTGACAACTTTTTTCTATGTTATAATTGAAAAGGGAACATATAAACACTTCCATATTATATAAATAATATCTTTATAAACTAGCGAACTAAGGTTAAGGGTGCAGTTGAAGCCCTTCCAATTAATGGGTAGATGTGTCAATTTCAATATCAAAGGTTCATAAGAAAGGTATCTTCTCAATAATGTAAGTAAATGTATCATGTTTATAATATTAGTAAATTAAAAATATATATATATATAAACTAAAAATAATAATAATAATATAATGTTCTTAAGTTGTAGAATAGTTGGTGATGGAGTGTGTTGTTAAGGTTCCTGAGGGGACAAAAAATCCAGCCATGTTAAGGGTTGGGGTGGCTCAGACTAGGTGTGATCCCTAGATAATTTTAACAACTTAAATACTCCCGAGTCATTGTTTCTTAACCACAAATTAGTCCCACATATCACAGATAAACTAACAAAAATATTATATATATATATATATATATATATATATATATATATATATATATATATAAATTAACATAATTCTATTTTATCTTCAATACTTTAAATATTTAGGGTTCATGCTTTGATTCCATTTTATGTTTACTATAAAGATTTATATTCATTATTAACAATCTCTTTTGTTTAAATAATTTTATAAAATTTTAAAAATAGAAAATTACAATTTTAACAATAAATAAAACTATAAATAAAATTACAATTTTAACAATAAAAACCCTATAAATAAAATTAAAAATTTACAAATTCTGATGATGGCACAAATGAATAAATTGCCATTTTCATTACAATTTTAACAATAAAAACCCTATAAATAAAATCAAAAAATTAAAAATTCCGATGATGGCACAAATGAATAAATTGTCATTTTCATTAGGCAACCCACTTCTACAAATTCAACGATTTAAACAGAGATTCAAATGATTAAAAAGGCCTTTCATTCTTCCTTCTGTCTGCAACAGGTACGAGAGAAGAAAATTAAAAAGGGCCCAACCGGGTTCGAACCGGTGACCTCTTGATCTGCAGTCAAATGCTCTACCACTGAGCTATAGGCCCAAATGCTTGACAGATAGTTTGATCATATTTAGTTTTCTAAATCCTATCTGAAACCTTAAATTTAGTGGCAGGGCTAACGTTCCAAGGGGACGATGCAGCAGCATAATCGAAAGTGTTTTCTCGTTTGAGAGAGAATAAAACAACGCAGAAATCAGACATTTTAATTTGCTTGAAGAAAAGCATAGAATCATCTCTCTTGGGTTGGAATGGATGTGTAAAACGCTACTCAGATCGTGACATGAGAATTTGTGAATCTTTCTGAATCAATATGTGAAAAATATTTATTTATGTGTCTCTCACTCAATTTTTGTTTTATCTCCATAAGTAAATTTACTATGCCTTGTTTTTCAAAACCAAGTTTGCTTTGTTTTACCACGTGCTTAAGAACTTGAGAAAGAAAATACTAGTTGATTTACCTTTAGTGGCCTGCCTTTATTATGTGATCACGGAGACTAATAATTAGATCTATAAAGGAAACAAGCAAACAACATGTACCATAAATGTGGTTTTCCAGGTGTTTTATTTTCTAATTTATATTTGGTGTTATCTTGATTTCAAATTTTGTTTGGTGAAGTATTTTTCATACTATAATTAGTTCAATAAGGGTTGCATGGCAGCTTAGTCCCTGCCAAGTAGATTTGGAAATGGAGATGATAGTTGACACCCTATAATTATTGATGATGATGATTACTGTGAAACATGAACAATATGATAACTAGGAGCTAATTTCAGTCTTAAAAGAAATCAATTTGGAAAGATTTTAAATGAAAAAAATTAACCGTTAGAAATATTGGAATTCAAAGAATTCAACCTAGACTCACAAGGAATGGAGGAATAAGTGTTGCCTCATGAGACTTAGTTTATAGATTTGCCATATGTCGTATTGGATAGGATCTCTGACCACATTTTTACTTTAATGTGAATGTTGTATAGTTTTGGAATTAACCTAAATTTCCTTCCAATTAAGTTAAACTAACGAAATGCAAATTGCATTTTAAAAATATTCATTTTTTCTTGAAAATAAATCTTTCAAATTTAATAATATATATTTTATATAATATTTATTATATTACATAGTAAATATAATCTAAATAATATATTAGATAATAAATATAATATAAATATAATAATAAATAACATATTAGATAATAAATATAATATAAATATAATAATGCATAATGCATAATAATAAATACACCGTACAACTTTTTAAATTTAGATGTGGTGATTGGTGAAATTAATTAATTATGTAATTAATTCTACACATTGAAAGACGTGAAGGGAGCAATAACACTTCAATTTTATCAACCAATTAGAAATGAGAAACACAAATATTTTTAAATTTAGATGTGGTGATTGGTGAAATTAATTAATTATGTAATTAATTCTACACATTGAAAGACGTGAAGAGAGCAATAACACTTCAATTCTATCAACCAATTAGAAATGAGAAACACAAATATTTTTATTATATCCAAAAATATATGTGTGTTTTCCTATGTTAAACATTACATTGCATACACAAATTTATGGTAAAAAACAAATTAATGTCACATCAAAAACAAACTCATTGCTATTGTCCCATGGCAGGGACTAATAAGTCATTATTCCTAAGCAATGGTTATTGATTCTTGCGTTGATCTTGTTAAGAGTTATGTGGTCAATGCAAATTCTCCAAATTCCATCTCTATTGGATACTATGATGATGAATTACCTACAAGGTGAAGTACTTGACTTTATCCCTCCTTGATCCAACAATTGTTGTAACTGCTTCTTTGCCTAATCTAGATTTTACTTCCATTATGGATTGTCCATACAATCCAATGTTTGGTAATGGAGAGTTAGAAAACAATTTTATTTTTCTTTCCACTTCCCTTTCAGGTGGAATCTTTTAAGCTCTTGGAACATTTATTCATACACCTCCAAAACTTCTCAAACTTGGATTTTTACTCTTTTGTACATCCCTCTAGAAAAGACTTCGCTTCTAGTATTGATTCATCTCCTAGTAGATTTATCTCAAGAAGACTAATACAAACTCCCTATTTAAGCTAATCAATTTATTATCTTGGTTAGCACTTACCAAAGAGATCTTGAATTTAACTTTATGTTCATTGATGTTGAAAGATTACCATAATTGAATAGATGGTATTAGTTTGATCTCCTCATGAATATGAAATGACAGTTTAATTGGAATTGAACTATTTTAGTATAAACCCCTTTGGAGATAAGTTAAAATTGGTGTTTCAAAAGTGAAAAATTAGGGTTCCAAGGTTCAATTTTTTGTTCTGAATGTGCTAAAACTAAGTTTCAAAAATGCAAAATTGGATTTAGTGCAAAATTAAATTTTAAAAATGCAAAATTAAATTATGAAAATGCGAAATCAGATTCCAAAAGTGTGAATATTTCCTTGATTAATACTTGTTTCATTCTTAGTTGTTTTCCGTAACTATATACTTTAACAACAAGACACAACACATTAACCACACATTGAAAATAATAAAAACCTATAAAATGCATAACTATTAGATTTCAAAACAGTTATCTTATGTCAATCAATACTTTTCAAATTTTATTCATTTTTATTCAATAATCTATATTAATTATACAATATATCAAAACACATAACTATTAAAAATATCAAACACTCTTAATAATTATAGATTTAACTTTCATGTACCAAAAAAATTAAAATAAAATGTAATGTATCACTTCAATAATAAAGAACTACATTACATTTTACACTTACCGTGTATAATACCTTATTGTCTTACCTATGAAGTCATGGTTCTAGAGTTGAAATCAACTACATCATCATCTAGAAGTCTCTAGAATTACCAACAAAAATACTAGCACTGAATGGCACAAGGGCCATTACATACACTAACCCATAAACAATCCACCAAATACATACAAAGGTATCCCATCCAGGTCCAATAAAATATCTAAACAAAAGGCAATCTAGATCAACATATAAAGGTATCCCATCCAGGTCCAATAAAATATCTAAACAAAAGACAATCTAGAATCAACATATGAGAAACATATATAACTTTTTAGAAATTATCAATTAAATTTAATTTATTATAACTTTCAAATATTTTAAAATTAGTTTTACATCATCTTTAACGTTTTAGAAATTACTAATTAAATTTAATTTATATCTTTCAAATCTTTTAAAATTAATTTTACATTTTATCAATTAGATTTAACAAATACATAACATACATATAATATTGGATTTTTATAACTAAAGTTGTACTTATAAACTTTCTAAGTTATTGTTTATTTATATGAAAAAAACTATAAAAAGTTGAAATTACTAATGAAACTATCAAACACAATGGACTATAAACAAGGGCAGCGGAGCAGCGTAGTCCCTGCCAAATTTAATGCAATTAAATGGAAGAATGTTC